>CAUYRH010026855.1:0-55600 GCA_963574655.1 Perodicticus potto
CCACCAAACAACAATGACAGCTGCAACCAAAAAATGGCCGGGCGTTGTGGCGGGAGCCTGTAGTCCCAGCTACTTGGGAGGCGGAGGCAGGAGACTCGCTTGAGCCCAGGAATTGGAGGTTGCTGTGAGCTGTGATGCCACGGCACTCTACCCAGGGTGACAGCTTGAGGCTCTGTCTCAAAAAACAAACAAACAAACAAAAAAAAACCTGGGTAAGTACTGCTCCTATTTGATGAGCCAGAATGAAACTTTGACATGATGTTTGAGGGAAAAGGAGTTCCATGGCCATAGGAAGGCTGATTTGTTTTTTAAATGGCAAGGTTGAGAGAACCCACACTCAACTACATATTCAAATGTGGTGATCAGAAAGCTTTATTAGTTTGCAAGTCAGCAATCATTTAGATTCTATGAAAAGCCATTGAAACTGATGACGAAGGAAGATAAGGCAGAGGAGAGAAAGACAAGGTGGAGTTCTGCACAAACCTAACTAGATAGTGTGTGGAAAACAGGTGAATCAGATTGTGAAGAAGAGAAAAGTAAAGCAGAAGGTTTAATTAAAACTAAGAAATAAGAGTGCCAAAAGAAGTCTTTACCTTACTGTAGTAATTATCCCTGAAAAATCAAAGTAGACGAGGATAGAGAAGATCCAAATATGACTGATTCCCTTGGCAAGAACTGAAATGATGGTGAGCAATTACTTCTGGGAATTTTCAGTTAAGAGAGCAAACAGAGACCAAGGTAATTGCATAGTGTGACAAATTGTCATGGTAATATATTCTAACTGGTTATATTTCAATTGCAGGCTTCCTATATAGTGTAAATATTTTAGTTTTTCAAATATTTCCTTCTCTAATTGTAAGTATATATAAATATTTATTGTAACGAAATGGATCGAAAGGAATTCTAATTACAGATTTCTCAGGTACACTTTGTATTTTGTTCTCCTGCCTAAACGCCTACCCAAAAATATGTCCTGCTATACTACCTATAATTCAGAACAGTATATAAATAGTATTCACCTGCTTGTAATTTGGGGGATGCATCTTTGAAATATTATTGTGAAGAAATTCCTGAAGTTAATGAAGGCTAAAGACTATTGAGTAGGCCCTCTTAATTAGATTTACTGCAAATTCCATCAAAATAACAATACTTTGTTGTATGAGAAAACAAATGTGGTGCATTTCAGTTTCATAGTAGCATCCACATTCTCTTAAAAATATGTCATATTTTATAGAACAAAAGTGATTTTTTTTTTTTAGCTTGTAATCAAGTGGCACCACAGAATGATCACATGAGTAGTTACATAAAGATGCATGGATGAATGGATACATGTTTACCTACAGTAAGTGGCATTTCTGATGGGGATTTTAGAAGTCACACAGTATGCATGGAAGGTGTGTCCACACAAAGGAGAAGCATTTTCTACTCAGAATGAATAATGTGAAGAAAGGCTTAGGAGTAGAAGACTGCAGAACATGTTACCAAAAATGGGGGTAGCTGGAAGTGGAGATATAGGGAAAAAGACAGTGTGGACAAATAATGGAAGCCAAATCAACATTTTTTTTTTCTTAAAAATAAATTCTATTTGGGCGACACCTATGGCTCAAAGGAGTAAGGCGCCAGCCCCATATGCTGGAGGTGGTGGGTTCAAACCCAGCCCCAGCCAAAAATCACACACACACACACAAAATAAATAAATAAATAATAAAATACATAAATTTTATTTGCATATTTAGGTTATATTACATGATACTATAATAGATAATAAAATGCTTAATATAGTGAAGCGAATGACATATCCATCATCTCACATAGTCATATGTTTAGTGTTTTTCTGCTTATGTGGCGAGAACAGCTAAAAAATATGCTCGTTTAGCATGAATCCCATATAAGTACAATTTTCCTACCTATAGGCCTCATGATACACATTAGGCCTCTAGTTATGTTTACATATATGCTATTTTTAATTCTCTGGAACTACTACTTTGTTCTCCATTTTAATTTTTTTTTGATTCTACATATAAGTAATTTCAGGTAATATTTTCCTTAGTGTGTGACACTTACTTCGCTTAGCATAGTGTCCTCCAGACTCATCCACCTTGTGCCAAATGGTAAGACCTCACTCTGTTTTAAGGCTGAATAATACTCTACTGTATTCATGTACCACCATGTTGATGAACATTTAGGTGGTTTCCGTACTTTGGCTATTTTGAATAATGCTGCAAGAACATAGGAGTGCGAATATCTTCAAAAAGTCGTGATGTAATTTCCTTTGGGTATATGCTCAGAACAGGGATTGCTAAATTATATGGAAATTCTATATTTAATAGCTTTAAAATCATCCATACCATTTCCATTGGCTAAGCACTCTACATTCCCACCAACAGTGTACAAGCCATCTCTTTTCTCCACATAACTTGAACAGTAGTTGGCAAATCAATACTTGAGGCCCTAGTCAAAGGTGTGTTCAGTGACTGAAGACATAATATTAAGAGATTGATGAATACAGCATTATGTTTGAAAAAAAAAGTAGTATGTTTTAATTTAGATGGCTTGTTCAATGTTCTCTGATATCCACATAATTTTGTATGCAGTTGAAAAATATATAAATAGACCTTGGGGAAAAATATTATGAATAATCAATTTAATTAACATGGTCATATATGATTTCCTTTACTAGAATGAGCTTCTGTAAATCTATGCACATTGAAAACTGAAATGTTAATAAATTTATTTGATAATAATTAAAACCAATTTTTAGGTGTCAGTCACCATAGTAGACACCAGAGATGTAAATATGAGCCTGATTAGGACTCTTCTAAAGAGTGGCTTGATGACAGATAAAATTCAAGTGTAACTATCTTTCATCACCACACATCTGTGTCTGCATACACACACACAAATGATGTATCTATTTCAAATCTTACACTACAGTAAGAATTTTCTGTATAAGTCCCATATGTATAGCTAATTAAAATTACAAAAATAAAATATATGAAAGAGTTATATGGAGGGAACAAACTTTTAAAAGAGGAAGAAAATACAAGAAGGTAACAACGAAAATGCACACTGATTACAGAGCTGACATTTGTGAGCAGGTGTTGGCTCTCTTCCCCAATTTGTTTCAAACATTTGGGGGCTGAGAGCCAGGCAACACCAAAACTATCTTCTATACAATCCATTCAAAATTGTATGCTTTCCTGAGAAAATTATACCTCAGAAAGCTTCTTTGGCGTGAATATATTCATTGGCTATTTCACATGAAACAGATCAACAAATAGTCACCACCATTCATTCCCTAAGGGTTGCTTTTTAATCATATTAAGTGAATAAAAGCCTATCTGAATGCCATTTGCAATGTCATGAGCATAACACGCTCCTTTAAGGTGTCAAATAACACTTAACTTTTAAAATCAATCAATCCATTATAGTTTTATTTTTAATAAACTAAAACCATTATAAATAATGAAACCATAGTAGTTGGAAAGAAGTAAAAAATAAAAAAAAGGAACTTTGACTTAGGTCTAATGTTTTTGAGTCTAGCATTGCATATCTGTTTTCTGAACTGGTAACAGGGCAATTCAATTAACCTTTTGCACGTGATATGTGTTGGTATAAGCAGTTTATTTTTGCCATCTGTTCACTTGCGGGATCTAATTCAACTGTGATAATATCATTGAATGGAAGGCAATTGAATGTGCTAGACAGTTGCTTAATTTCCTTTCTTTAATATATAAAATATTTTTCATGAGATTGTATGTATGTAAAATCTTTATTGACACACCATCGTTTGAAGGCATAATTTCAACTTATGTACTAGAATACATATTTAAATACCACAAGATAAATTTCTGCTTACAGTCTATTAAATTATTACTCTTGAAATTCCCTTGAAAATGATTGACACATATTTAAAGGAAGTAATCTTCTAGTTGGAGCATTATAGCCTGTATTGTCAAGATATTTATGTTTGGGGTAGGGCTCCTGCAGCTCAGTGAGTAGGGCGCCAGCCACATACACCACAGCTGGCTAGTTTGAACCCAGAACGGACCCGCTAAAACAAAATGACAACAGCAACGAAAAATAACTGGGTGTTGTGGCGGACACCTGTAGTCCCAGCTCCTTGGGAGACTGAGAGGCAAGAGCATCGCATAAGCCCAAGAGTTTGAGGTTGCTGTGAGCTGTGACGTTAGAGCACTCTACCCAGGGTGACAGCTTGAGACTCTGTCTCAAAAAAAAAAAAATATGTTTGTATATGTGTGTATGTGTGTGTATGAATGTGCTTTAAGACCCCACTGAAACCTAAAGCTCTTTATAAGAATCTCGGTGATGTGAAAGGTTAAGGCATTTTTGCATTCTTGCTAGTATGGTTCTTTTACCATTTTTTTTACTGCAAATTATTTGAACTTTGAAATTTCCCTAAAACTCAAAATATAACTGAAGTTCTGGGACTAACCAACGTACTAATGTTTATACTTTGATGCATAGATCTATCTGGTAAATGGCTGAGTGCTTCCTTTAAGAACAGACCTATCTGTCAGAGCAAAGCATTGATTGAATGAACCCCAAGAGTTTGATGCTCTCGACGATATCTAGTATATATTACATTTTACATAAATGTTAGTGGATGTCACATTATTAAAATTACCCTCTATTATTCTAGAGAAAAATAGGAACTGAAGACCTTTTTTTGGCACAGTGCTTATGAGAAATGTCCTGTTTATCTTGTCACTCACTCTCATTTTAGGAAAAGGCTAACTTCCTTGACCTCCTTAGCATCTCGCCTTTCCAAACTCTGAGATCTCGTCCCTCTTCCTGAGATTTTTCACATGTTACAAATGCACCTTTCTCTTGAACATCGATATTTAAATTCACATCTTTATTCATTAATCATTTATTTAGTTTTAATAGCATTTCCAGTGTTGGAGTATATAATTAAGGATATGCAAATTTCTCAGTAACCTGCAAATCATGCTGTCCATTTTTTCTATATCTGTTTTAACTTCTATCAAGCATATTCACTTTAGAATGTAAATATTTTAAAGTTCCTTTTACATGGACGAGGTAGTAATTTGAAGCAGAAATAGCCTCAGATAATAAGTAAACACATGAATCAATTAAACAAAAATGTATCTGATAGTATTAGGAAGCACTGCGTCTGGTAATCCTATACGGAAAAACACTATTAAAGTATTCCCAGTATGTTGGAGAATGCGCATACATTAAAGTCTCATTTGATCACCCAAATTGGGAAGTAGTAGTCTGAATGCATTCCAACAGGTGTTTCATTTTTTTTTTGCTCCTGACCTGGCAACAATTTCCGTCTACTTTTACTGTCATGAGTTTATCTTTCCTTTTCTAGCCAATATGGATCAATTTAATTGCATGTTAGAATGCATAGGAAAATTTCATAGAAATATTGATAATTATTGCACTGTTGAATGTTGTCATTTCTTAATCCTTAACTGCCAGATGTCCTTTCAGTAATTTTCTCTCTAGCCTATTTTTATATGTGACTATTTTTATATGAAGAAATATTTATTGCCCTACAACAAGACAGAAATATACTGTTAGAGGAAACAGGATGTTCTAAATTTTACACTCAAACAGACTATGGCTTCTCTCCTTCGATTGCCTACATGTAGCCAGGAGAAATTTATTGTCAATTGTGTCTCTTTGCCCCAAACTCTATATCCCTACACACTAGAAGCCTGAAATAATATGATGTATTTTTTCACTCCCCAGCAATAAACAACAATTTAACTCTCTTTAATATTCCATTGCAAATATGTTTATATTTTTGTCTCTCTGAAATGATTTTTGAGGCAATTAAATAGCAGTAGAGGATATTTTACATGCAGTATTTTAAACTCTAATTTGTTAATTAAAAATAAAGAAAAAACCTGGGTACTCTAACAGAAAACACACACACAATTGAATATCTTTAGTTTTCTGTAACTGTGGACCTGAAATCTTCAAATGATCACACAGCACAGAATGAGCTTTGGGAAAAAAATTACAAATAAGATTGACCACAAATAGAGTCTATTTAAAATGTGGTTCTCAAGGCTGAATGTAATAAAATTACCTGTATTATAGTTTTCTTACTGCCTTCCTTCCTCATTACTTCCCTAAATTCAGTGACTTTTCTCAAAGGACAGTGATGATACCATTAACCACAGGATTTTTAAGATTACATGAGAAATAAAATTATAGCAAATAAACTGCAACTATTATTATATATAAAATAGACACTTCTTCATATTTAATGTGACTTACTCAAATGTATTTTGATTTATAATAGAATGTTTTATATAATAAGATTCTTTGTATATTGTGGATTCAAGTTCTGTACCAGACGTGTATTCTTAAACATTTTCTTGCTGTTGATGGCTTTTTCTTTTGATTGTTTTTTTTTTTTTAGAGACAGAGTCTCGCTTAGGCGATTCTCTTGCCTCAGCCTCCCGAGTAGCTGGGACTACAGGCGCCCGCCATAATGCCCGGCTATTTTTTTTTGTTGCCATTTGGCCAGGGTTGGGTTTGACCCTGCCACCATTGGTATATGGGTCCAACGCTCTACTCACTGAGCCACAGGTGCAACCCTCTTTTGATTGTTTTAACAGTAAATTTCATAGACGTTTTTAATTCCAATGAGGGTCAACATCATTTTTAAGTGGTTTGTACTTTTGATATTGTATATAAAAAGTCATAACCCAACCCAAGGCCACCTACATTTTATTCAATGTTAATCTCCCTGAAGTTTGGTGGTTTAACAGTTTATATCCAGGTCCATGATCAGATTTTTGGGAAAGATATCAAGTCGGTGTCTAGATTTAATTTTGTGTCCTACCATCTCCAGCACCATTATTTGGAAAGCTTAAACTTCATTGGATTCCTTTGCTGTTTTGTCAAAGAACAATTCATTCTTTTGTGTGCACTTATTTCTGGATTTCTTACTAAGTTTCAGTTAGTCTATTCATTGATTTGTCAATGCCATGTTTCAAGGTCAGAAAATCTTGAAGTTCTGTATGATGTTAATCCTTTGTGGTTATTCTTCTTCAATATGTGTGGGCTATTCTGCATCTTTTGTTTTTCCAGATAAAATTAGAATCAGTTTGTCAATGTTCACCAAGCAATTTGCTGACGTATCATTAGGAAAAATTAAATATATAAATAAAGTTGGAAAGAACTGACCTCTTGACAACATTGAGTCTTTTTATCCATAAAGATGGAATATATCTCCTTCTTATTTGATTCTCTTTGATTTAATTAATCAAAGTTTTGTAGTTAACCCCACATAAATCTTATACATATTTTGTTAGGTTTATTACTAAGTATTTATCTCTTTTCTTTTTAGTGCTGTGGTTTTAATTTTGAATTCTGAATTGACAATGTTGTTAAACAGGAAAACAACTAGCTTTTGTATACTAACCTTGTATCTTGCAACCTTGTAATGATCACCTAGTAGTTGCACATTTGCTGTTGCTGTTGCTTTTGCAGGCTTAAGGGGGGATTTCTACATAGAAAATCATATCAACTATGAATAAAGGAAACATTATTTCTTCATTCATAATGTGTATATTTTTCATTTTATTTTTTATATTATTATACTAGATAGAAATTTTAGTACAAAATGGTACAGAAGTAAAAAGAAATAGCCTTCCCTTATCCTCAGTGTTAAAACATAGGTACCTAGTTTGTCACTGTTAGGTGTGATGTTAGCTACTTGTTTTCTGCAAATATCCTTTTTCAAATAGAGGAATCTTGCTGTTGAGATGATTTTTTTGTTTTTTTGCTATGGTGAGAGCATGTTGATTTGGTCTGCCCCTATGATGTAATTTTACCCTTAGCTTGTTGGTGTCATAAATCACATAAATTGAGTTTCAAATGTTGAACCAGCCTCGCATACCTGGAGTAAATCTGACCTTGTCATGATGTACATTTATCTTTTTATATTTTTATGATGTGATTTGTTAGTATTTTATTCATTATTTTTTAATCTATGTCCGTGATGATAATTGATCTGGAGTTTTTCTTTCTTGTAATATCTTTGACTTTGATGTTAGAATAAAGCTGGCCTTATTGAATGAATCAA
Source organism: Perodicticus potto (assembly GCA_963574655.1). Lineage (NCBI taxonomy): Eukaryota > Metazoa > Chordata > Mammalia > Primates > Lorisidae > Perodicticus > Perodicticus potto. Next base: position 8,096 of record CAUYRH010026855.1, read on the forward strand.
TAAGTGTTCTCTCTGCTTCTATTATCTGAAAAAGATTATAGAGAATCAGTGTTAATGTTCTTTGAATCATTGGGAGAATTTGCCACTGAAATTATTTGGATCTACTGCTTTTCTGGTTTTGATTGTTATAAATTATTTATCCAATATGTTTAACCAACATAAGCCTATCTTTATTATCTATTTTCTCTGACTTTGGTAAATTGTATGGTTTTTCTTCCTCAGAAATTGGCCTATCTTATCTGAGATATCACATTTGTAGACCTACAGTGTACACAGTATTCTTTTACATCCTGTTAATGTGCATGGAATCAGTAGTGATGAATTGTCTTTCACTTCTAATATCGTTACAGTAATTTCTGTTTTCATCTCTTCTTTTGGTCTTGTTTAGTCTAGGGTTTTATCAACTTTATCTTTAAGGAAACATATTTTGGTTTTGTTCATATTGTCTATTGCTTTCCTGTTTGAAATTTTATTCATTTTAATTCTGACTTGAACTATTTTATTTCCTTTTACTTGATTTTTATTTAATGTGCTCTTTTTTCCCAGTTTTCTAAGATGAATGCTTAAATTACTAATTTTAGTTCCTTCTTCCCTTCAAATACATGAAGTAATGCTATGATTGTTCCTGTAAGTATCACTTTTGCGACAACCCACGAATTTTGACAGGCTATATTTTTCATATTTTACTTAGCTCAAATTCAGTTCCCCTTAAGACTTTTTCTCTACACCATATATTATTCAGAAGTGTGTAGTTATTCTTTAAATATTTAGCAATTTTGTAGTTCTATCTTTCTGCTATTAATTATATGATGTCTATTATTTTAAAGGTTTTTAAGGTATGTGTTACGACCCATGGTGTAATCTATATTGGTGAATGTTTCACAGGAGATCAAGTAGAATGTGCTGTCTGCTGTTTGACAAATTGTTCTGTAACTGTTCATTAGATGCCGTCAATGATGCTGCTCAGTTCAAATACAACCTTACCAGCATTTTACTGGCTGGATCTCTCAGTTACTGATGGAATGATATTGAAGTCTTCAGCTACAATATGAAATTTGTCTACATCTCTATTCATTTATATTTGTTTTTTTCATGTAATTTAATACTCTCTTTTTTAAGCATACACATTGAGAACTGTTTTGTGCCCTCAGAAAGTTTACCTGTTTATTATTAAACAATGCCTCTCTTTATCCCTGATAAAAATTTTTCTTCTTCTGAATTATGCTTTGTATAAAATTCGTATAACTATTTTTTGACTAGTGTTAGCATGATATATCTTTCTATATTCTTTTACTTCAAAATAAATCTGTTTCATTGCATTTAGCATGAATTTTTTGTGGGTCAAAAATAGTTTGGTATTTAATGCACTCTGGAAGCATCTCTATTTAAATTGGTATGCTTAGACTAGTCAAATTTTAAAAAATTATTTATATAGCTGGATTAATAGCTACCATATTTTTTAACTCTTTTGTATTCATTGCCTTTGTTTTTTGTTTCTTTTTTTGTCTTCCCCTCTTTCTGTTGTTGTTTTTTTTTTTTTGAGTACATTTTACGATTCTGTTTTCTTTACTAACATCACATACAAATTTTATTTCTTTTAAAAATAATGCTAGTGGTTCCCCCAGAATTAGCAATGTATATTTACAACTTATCCAAGCCTTACTTTCAAATAATTCTACATTCTTCTTGGAAAGTACTTTCAATGTATTCTCAAATATTTTCTCCCTTACCTTATAACACTGCTATCTTCAATATATTCATAAACTATAATCAGTCAAACACTTTGTTGCTATTGTTACTTGAACACAAACTTCTATGTAATAGATTAATTAAGAATGAGGAAATATAAAATATTATAATTTACCTTTATTTATTCCTTCTCTACCATGCTCCTTTTTCTATTATAAATATCAATATCTGAACAATGTAGTTTTTCTTTTCTTTGTAAATATACATATTTTATCCTGTTTTCCCAGGAAAATTTGTTCTCAAGAAATTTCTTCAGCTTCTAAGCAAGTTTTTATTTGTGCTTCTATTTTCTAGAATAATTTTGCTTAATACAGAATTCTGATCATTTTTTTTAACATTTTAAATTTTCACTCTGTTCTCTACCTGGTTACCTGGTTTCTGAAGAAAAGTCCAATGTAGTTCTTATTCTTCTTCTTCTGCAGTTAAGGGAATTTATTTTTTCATTTGATTTCTTTCAATTATTTTATTTCTATCTTAAATTTTCTACAGTTTAAATATCATATTCCTAAGAATAGTTTTTATGGTATTTATTCTTCTTGATGTTCTCAGAAACCCCTGAATCTGTGCTCCAAAATCTGTTTATAATTTTCCAACATCCTCAGTTGTAATTACTTCAAATAAGTCTTCTCTTTCTATATCTGCTTTCTGGGAATTCACATTAGAGTTGTGCTATACCTTTTGTTTTTGTTCCCAGTTCTTGGGTATTTTGTTCCAGCTTTTCTTTTGGTTATTTTTTTCTGTTTTCATGTCTCTGGAAGTTTTTATTGACAAATCTTCTAGCTCACACATCTTTTTCTTAATCACATACAGCCTAGTGGCAAGTTCATCAAATGTATTTTTCCTTTCTCATGACAATGTTTTGAAGTCTAACATTTATTTATGATTATTTATATCTTTTCTTACATTAACCATTTTGTCTATTTTCCACTAGTTATCATAGAATATTAATTTTAAGTATTCTATAGGCCAATCCAAAGTTGCTGCCAATATTCAATTTTGAATTTAAAGTTGCTTTGTTTCTTCATACTCTGTTCTTTGTCTTTTAGCATTTCTTGTACTATTGTGGGGTTAGAAATTTAAATAAAATAAAAAAGAAGTAATGTAGACAGAAATTTATTGTATATCCATCTAGAAATTAAGCTGTGTTTACTATTTGCTGGAGTTATTGTGTCAGAGGTTAAAATGTCTTTTAGGGTCCTTGATTTTGAATCCAAAATGTCATTTTATATTTCTGGATATGATTTAAATATTTAAAAGAGTGTGATGCTTTTAGATTTTCTTAGATGTAAATTCCTGCTATTATATGGAACCTCTATTAATGTGGTGGTAAGGGGTGAGGGGGGAAGTATTCTGTAGCCTGATGATTAGATACTCAGTCTTTTAGTAATCCTGAGTTGGATATTTACCTTTACCTAAATCCGTTAATCTCTATAAAACCCCATGTGGCTGGTTTTGTCAAAATAATTTCATTTGAGTTATGCTCTGGTGAGTAGAACAGAGAACTGTGGGTTTATTTCAAAATGGTCACCTGTCACCTCCTCTGCCAGAAACACAAGATTTGTCTTAGATTTTCACTGTGAAAACTTGATATGATCCTTAGAGGTAAAACTCATGAAACTGTTCATAGGAAGTCTGGGCCCCCTCCGAGCTTTTCATTTTCACGCTAGTCTACACTAAGAATCCATTCACTTGTCAATTATAATTTAAAGTTTTCTTACCAATATTGGCTCCAGTTATGTGCTTCAGCCCCTGGGATGGACTTTGTTTCTGGCAGGTGATGATTTTCCACATAACCCTTCCTCTTTCCAGCTTTTGGGGTTCAAGTTTGCCTATGAGCTTGAATCTCTGAAGAAGCTAAGAGAAATTTTTGATTTTTCAGTTTCTTCAGTTTTTTCTTGTTGTAAAAAGGTAAGCAATGACTTCCAAGTTCTTTTGTTGTCAGATAGAAAATTTATAGATGTTTCCTTTTAATATTTAAAAAATTCAAAACAAATTGTAAAATCCATGAAATTACTAACCATGGTAAGACTTCAGTTATTAGGTTATTGAGTAAGAAATGTCTGAATTCCATAAGTACTAAGTTTGACAGTTGATGTCTCTCACATTTCACTTTGAAACATCTTGGTTTTTTTTTGTTTTTTTTTTTTTTTTTGGTTTGTTTGTTTTTATTATTGTTTTCTATTGTGAAGGTACATCCTCTTCTTCAAGTCCACGTTTTGGCTTGTGATTATCTTTTAAAATTCTTTTAGAGTAATTTTTGTGAAACTATGGATAAGTAAAAAAAAATGTGTTATTTTTGAATATGAGTTCCATTGTGGAACCAATGCAGTACAGATGGATGTACCAACAAAGTGTTTGTGAAGGATGTGGTTAATGTATGCACAGAATGGTTTCAGAAGTTCCATTCTGGCGATTTTAATCTTGAAAATAGACTATGTGGGTGACCTGAGACCAAGGTGGGTAATGATGAGCTGAAAGCTTTAGTGGAATTGAATCCATCTCAACCTACAAATGAATTAGCAGCAAGGTTTGACATCATTATTCCAATAATAATGGACCATTTGAAACAAATGACAAGGTAAAGAAGCTGGATAGATGGACTCTGCATTGATTAAATGAGTGTCAGAAGAGAAATTATTTCAGGTTTGCCTTTCTTTGCTGTAACAACATATAGGTGAAACATTTCTACACCATATTATTATGTGCAATAAAAATGAATTCTTTTTGACAATTGCAAACATTCAGTACAATGGTTGGATAAAAATGAAGTGCTGAAAACCAGTGAAGTGCTGAAGTTCAAAACCAAATAGTCATCAAAAAAAGGTAATGGTGTCTATTTGGTGGTCCAGTGCTGGTATTATCCATTATGATTTCATGAAACCTGGTCAATCAATTATAGCAGGTTTCTACTGCAACCGATTGAATGAAGTGATAGGAATGCTTATGATTAAGCAGCCTAGATTGGCTATAGAGACAGGCCAATCTTCTTGAAAGACGATGGTCAACCACATGTTTCACAGTCAATGCTATTCAAACTATAGAAGATGAACTTGGAATCTCTATGTCCTCCAGCATATTCATCAGACCTTGTACTAACAGACTATCACTTATTCCAGGCTTTGGATCACCTCTTTCAAGGAAAAGTATTCAATTTTCAGCAAGCTATGGAAAATGATTTTCATAATTTCACCACCACCTGCTCTCCAGTCCACTGCTAGTGGTGTACACAAGCAACCTTTAAAACAGCAAAATTGTGCCTACATTTTAGACACATACTTTGATTAATTTCATTTCTACTTGTCTAAGATATAATAAACTAAACTTTTGGTTTCATATTGGACACTTCTTATCTAACGACCTAATATTTATTTGTATGATCTGCTTCAACATCTTAGACCTTAAAAAGTAACTTGGTTGTGGAATCAATTAAGATATTTTGAAGTATATTCTTTGCTATCCTAGACAACTGATTCCTTTAATGTGATAACATCTATAGAATCCAAAATTTATGGGAGTGTTTCATCCTGATTATCAATAAAATTTAATGTAATTATTAATAAAGTTTCAGATTATAGCATTAATATAAATTCCACAATGATTTAAACAATTCATTACAATACTTTAGTTTGTTTTACAGAGCACAGAGATCTTTCATTGGCTTTAGAGATTTAATTAATAATAAAAGTTAAATGTGCTGATCCTCAGGAGATTTTGATAGCTTATGATAAATAAGCAAATAAGTTTTAAATATTATCATTATAAAACCAATAGCTTCTTTTTATACTCCACAACTTGTAGAGTAGATGATCTAATACAAGATGAAGGGTAGAGGTAGAAGGGAGCTGGAAGGGGGATGATGGTTCATGGTGTATGACACACCTCTTGGGTGAAGGACACAATCGTAAAAGGGACTTTATCTAACAAATGCAGTCAGTGTAACCTAATTCTTTGTATCCTCAAAGAATCCCTAACAATAAAAAAATTGAATTATCTGGAGTATTTAGATGAACTTTATTAAAATTAATTTTTAATTAAAATAATAACTGTATACATTTATGGAGTTCAATGTGGTGATTTGATATGCAATTTGAAATGCTTAAATCAAACTGTTTTACATCGCCATCACCTCACTTATTTTTTGTGGTAAGCCTTTTATTTATTTATTTACTTTTTAGATACAGAGCCCCAAGCTATCACCCTGGATAGAGTTCCATGGCATCACAGCTCATAGCAACCTCCAATTCCTGGGCTCAAGCGAGTCTCTTGCCTCTGCCTCCCAAGTAGCTGGGACTACAGTCTCCCGCCACAATGCCCGGCCATTTTTTTTTTTGGTTGCAGCCATCATTGTTGTTTGATGGGCCCAGGCTGGATTGGAACCCGCCAGCTTAGGTGTACGTGGTGGGTGCCTTAGCCCATTGAGCCACAGGCGCCGAGCCGTGGTAAGACTTTTAAAATTTACTTTTAATTGTTTTGAGAAAAACCGTTGCATTGTGCACATTAGGGGAAATTGGGTGAACTTCTTTATCTTTATCTAAAATTTTATCTCTATTTAAAGTCTACTACCCAAAGGCTAATATTTCCATATTCAATTTATTCATTGGTTAGAATAGATGATACTGTGTTTTGCAAAATATCCAAACAATGACAGGAAATATTAAATAAAACCTAGGTCCCATCATAAATTGTGAAGTCTTCCCTACCCAGATTTATTTGCAACATCTCTTATTTTATTTTAACTCCATGTATCTATCTCCCTCCTGAATCTTTCATGTGGTGAAAGTTTGTGTATTTGAAGTAGGAAAACTATTGGAGCCAAATTTATCTATGTATAATTCAAGTCATGAAGTGCCTCAGAGTGTCAATTTCTTCATTGGCAAAAATGGAGATAAAAATGTTTTCTTTAATAATTAGTATGCTATTTAAATGACATAATAGACATAATACACCTAGGACAATGCCAGAAACTCAATAAATAAAACTACTACTACTTTATATTTTATATTTTTAAACATAGTCATTAGTATAAGCTTCAATTTCATCTCAGTTTATGGCATTTGAATGATACAATTTAGGTTCTATTTCTGCAAGTGTCACAAATAGATTTGTCTAATTAAATACCATGCTTTTTGGTTTTATTGAAATTGTTGAGGAGAAGCAAAGAGGCCTTTTTCTTCTTTTGTTCTCTTAACTTTGAACTGAGTCTGACAGAGGTGAGCATATGGTCCTTAGAGGCTGGATAGAGCAGCTAATTGGTCTAATAGGTGGAGCATAATTGAACCTCAATTCTAATGATTTGCTAGGAGACTATCATTGCTTTGTTTGAGCAATCTCAGAGTTGGTGGTTAAAACAATGCTATTGTCTCAAAATAGGTCTTTACTGACAATTTTCCACTCAATAACAGGATTATTGCCTCCATGAACTCAGTTTAGTTTTCTTCTTTTATTTGGCTAATGGCTGTCTGGAGTTGTTCAAATATGATACAAAGAATTGAATATAATTTTCTTACTCCCTTGACTATTTTTCTTTTTTGAGACAGATTCTTGCTCTGTCACCTAGGCTAGAGCAAAGTGGCATTAATACAGATCACTACAACCTCAAACTGCTGGGACTCAAGAAATTCTCCGTCCTCAGCCTCCCAAATAGCTGGCAGTACAGGAAAGCTCCACAGGTATAATTGCTGTATTTTTTGTGCAGATGATGTTTCACTCTTGCTCAGGCTGGTCTCAAATTCCTGGCCTCAAGCAAACAACCTACTTCAAGCCTCCCAAAGTAATAGGATTACAGATGTTAGCCATCATGTTTGGTTGACTATTTCTTAATATGAGTATTTTCAAGGACAAAATATAAGAGGAAAATAACAGATACTGACTTAATAAACTTTATATGTGTATTATCATTGTCCCTTTCATATTTTGTTCTTGTTCTATAAAAAAATAAAATAATAAAAAAGAAATAAAAGGCACATATGTTTACATAGTTTTCACCAAATTACTTCCAAGCCATAAAAGTTCAATGAAAATGAGAATAAATTTAGTAGAATCAATATTTTTAATCAATGGACTACAAAGTAGCCTGAGCACTAATACTCCTGTCTAAAAGTAATTTCTGGAAAATATTAGATGTCAACACATATGAAAGTCTTGAGTGTCTGTGAGACAAGTCATGCTGATAAGTATTCACCTTGAGAAAATAATATAGATAAAACCAAAGAAAATTAGTCTATCTGACTTGCAGTGTGTTGTGCAGTAAGACCAAGTTTAAACATATCAAACATTGCATTATTCAAAAAAGGAACACATCAACACTGGTTTTTAATATTAGTAATCAAAATATACATAGATATAAGAGTCATTTGACTCATTTTACTTCAATTTAGTGAAGAAATATATACGTAATTACAAGAAGATGGTACAATTTGAATAGCAGCTATATAAATGATTTCAAACATATCAAAAAATAAAACATATTATGCTCAATGCATTATCCGCAAACATGTAAAAAGGGGAATAGAGGTTACACATTGCCCTGCAACTTGGCATGTCTCTCTTTCTTTTTTATTTTTCCTACCTGTTTAACAATTCCAACTTAGTAATATACAGGGTTTCTTTTTTTCCTAAATTTGGTTTTGATAATGTTCTGAGAAATTTGTCTAAGTGTTTTTTCTTAGCATTCAAATAATAATATAAGTATGCATGGATCTAATATTATTATGACTTCATAAGATTATCAATGTAGGAAAATCAAAATTTTAAAGCAACTCCAATATAGCTATTAACTTTCCAGGAGTAATTCACACAAAGGGAATAGTGCCCTACTTTATTGTCTTCCAAACATCTACAGAAAGATTTCCGAAATATGTTTTCAAGTTATAATTTTGTTTAAGAGATATCACATCCCCAAGAATTATTAAACACAATTCAGTGTTTTCAATAGAATATTTTACACTGAAAAAATTACAGCAGCTTAAAATTGAATATTTATGATATTAATTATGTGACCATATAAAAGAGGGAAACATATAAAGTGACAGACATAATAAAGCTAACTTGCTTGAAAATCTGGTTATTTACCTATTTTTTAAATGTTAAAGCCAGTTTTATATTTATTTTCGTCATCGTAACTAGCATTTGTGTAATTACTCATCATTACTTGTGTGTTTTCAAGCATGTTAAAACACCCCTAAACTTGGTAAAGGATAATACTAACATGTACACTTTATCATTGAGGCAAGTGGTAGTCAGAGAAGTTAAATGACTTATCCAAGGTGATACATATAATTAGGCAACATAACCAGGATATGAAATCTTTTCTTCTCATTTTACATTGTCCAGTAAAATAATCCCTACTCTTACGTATATTTTTAAAATTAAATTAAAAAACTTAAAAGTCTATTCCACAGTCTCACTACCATACTTTTTTAATTTGAAGTGTTCAATAACATTGTTTTTTGTAGAGAGTACTGTCAAAACATGAAATAGAAGCAAGTAAGGACAGTCTTGGGGCTCCCATGAAACTTTAGTGGTAATGTTTCTGCTGCACTTCAGAGGGTAAATGACTGTAGATCAGACAGTGAAGTGTTAAGGGAAAGATAAAGTGTTCCAAACAGAAGGTACAATACATGTTTACCAAAGCCCGGAGGCATGGAAGAGCATGTACTACGCAAGGACTTGGGTGATGTATTTAATATGAACAGCGTGTACTGCTGGGGTTGTGTTTGGGTCACTACAAACATTTTGAGACAGACTATGCCATGGTACATTATTTCACTTCCAAGGAGCACAACACAATAGACAGCATCCTTTCTGATTCACCATGAAAGTTTCACCTTGTTTGCTTGCTGCTAGGAGGGTTTCATTTATAACTGTCTGCATGGATTTTGCATTTCTTGATTTTTGTGTGTCTCAAAACCTTTGTAATGACCCACATACATAGAAGAAGCCTATAATCAGATGAGGTTGGAGTGATAAATATTACAGAAGCCAAATCATGAATGATTTTCCATCACAAATTAAAGATTTAGATTTTTCTTCTCTGAAAGCCATTTTGGAATGGTACAACAGGGGATCAAAAGATTTAATATATGCTTTAGAATGCTCACTCTGGCTAGGGTACAAATTGTACATTATTGGCAGATAACACTGGAGGAGATGGCCTATTTATTCAGTTGCTGGTGTAATCTGGACAAAGATACTTCAACTAAGGCAGAAGCAAAGAAAAGGGACAAAAGGAGACAATATCCAAAACCACGCATACAGGAATGAATTCTTCATTGAGTACAGCAAAGTTCATTTTCTTAATTTTTATCCTTAAAATTTATATGCACTTTTTGACAAGGCCTCAAAATATATATTAATACACAAAATTGTGTGCATACTGTGAAATATATGGTTGATGGAATTTATAGAAGTTCAGCATATTTCTACTTTCCACCATTCTAAAATTTCTGTTTTTCAGGGTCAATCACTGATTATACTAGAAAAGCAGTAATATGTATCAAACAAGATTTGGCATAAAATCATTAAATGACATGAGTACAAATTGAAAAGATGAGTAAAAAATGATAATTTGAAATCTACATATCTCACTAAAATGGCTAAGTTTCTAAAATATCCAAACCGAAGATCTACAATCAATTTAAGCAAAAGGACTTTGGAATTGAACTCACAAGAACTAAAACATAAACTTTCCAAATTTGGGATGGAATTTGAATGATTATATTGGTCATTTTTCAAATATTTTTCAAGAATTTTTGGTATATACTATCTTCCTAAAAACTATAAGTAAGGAAAGCCAATGTAAGTTCAAAACTGCTTCCTGAGTTTTGGAATATCAAAACAAACAATTCATAATTTTCCCTACTGTATTTTATAATTTAATTCACAGAGATTAATATAAATGCTCTCTCAATGTAAAATTTAATTGGGGTTGCATCATTTGTTAACTGCACAGATATTTATGTCGCTCCTACTATGTGTACTATGCAACCAAGAGCTAATAATAAGAATTAAGATATATTTTCTCCCTTCATTGAATTTTCAGGTTGGGATGTAGTTTCTGTTCTATGTAACTGACTGGCAAGAAGGCTTCTGAGGATAACTTCACACTATTCTAGGAGACTCAGATACATTATCTCACACTTTTCATAAGATTGATAGGAATTGATATGATTTACAATATGGAAACCGAAGTAAAAAAAGGGAAATTAACTTCAATGTCATGGTTTTGATAAGTAGCAAAGCCTATATTAACATCCAAGAGTAATTTTAATATTTCTCCTACACCATGTATTTTAAATTCCTAATTTCCTTTTCATTATAGCCAAACATATTTTTTCCAAGTCATTGATTCACCTTCGACTACTTTAAAGGATAAGGAAATATGAGCTCAATAGGAAGAAATGCAGAGCAAGAGCATTATTATCCAAGGACTCTGTGATAAGGTTTTGGCAATCTTATTACTGAAGGTTTTCAGCAACCCTCACTTCCTTTCTACCAGGAAAATCAGTTTTCTGACCAAAAAAAAAAAGCTGACATCTGATTATCTAGATGGCCCTGTGGTGGTAGCATTTTTACATCAAAAGCATATCAATTAGAGTTCACTCAAGTAAACAGAGAAAATATTAATTTTTAATTTACTGAGGGTGCCATACATTTTACCAAATACAAGTTTATCTGCTTAAAATTAAGCATGAAAATATATAATTTATTTACTAATCTATTTGCTTAAAATTAGGCATGAAAATACCTCCTGTCAAATAATACATTGGCCAAAACTATATTAATTTGAAGTTCATTCATTTATACAATTCCAATTTCTGTATATTCTCACTTATTGAACCTAAAAATATATTTTAAATGCCAATAAAAATTAAATTATAATGTGGGATCTATTTAAAACCAAAACATTCAAATAAAAGGAGGGGGAATAGCCAGTTTTTGCCTTATCTACAAGCTGCCAGCTATACAAATGTTTCCAAATAGGCTATTAAAGAAAATAGCATGCATCTATTGGAAATGCAGCATCTCCAAGATGTCACAATTTCGTGACTCCCAGAGAGTATGACAGTGACTTTGGTGCAGCATTAGGAGGATTGAAAAATCAGCAGACAATCAGGCAAAGGGAAAATTCTTCATAAGGCATTCATTGCTCAAAATGAATTGTATTTTGACATTTCTCCAAAGAATCAGAAAATATGAAATTCAGGTGATGAATTTCATAGCCAACTTGTAGCAACCACCATTTGAAATCTTAGCTAAACCAACTATTAGGGGATTTATGAGTTGTGTTAAGTAGCTATATAGAGCCTTATGCTACTAATCATCAGTCCATCAATTATTATGTGAAGACTGGATGGGGGAGAGCTCAGAGAACAAATTAAGTAGCTCAACTGGTAAACAATATGAAGAATATTTTAATGCACCATTTTCACATAAAAACAAATGGGCAAATTAATTGTGCTGAAGAAAGCAACATTAAAATGACTTTTCTTTAATGCAGCTTAAAATAAATTTCTGTGTATTGAGAAAGTGAATCAAATTCTGAGTTCTACTCCTAGACTTCTGGGATAAAATATATTGCCTCTACACATATTTCACCATGAAGTATTTATAAGTCACTGCTACCAAATGCTGTTATAGCAAGAGATAAAGTGAATTTTCCCTACAAATATTGAGATTTAATATATGAGGTTAATGTTAATAACAGTCAAGCATATATGAGGTTAATGTCAACAATGTCAAGCATTTTTAAAATTTTACCTAACTTGTGAGCTAACAAGATAGCCTCCTGTTGGTTCATTTTTTGGTGGAAGACACAAGACCCTGGGACAGAGGCAAATAACTTTTTTCTTCCTAATATAGCAGACAGTATAATCTTTATATTTATGCTTGCTTTTTAGGTCCTTCAAGTCCTACAGGGGTGATGCAGAGTGGCCCAGGGATATATTGGCTATGTAGCATCTTGTTTAAATATTTATTTTGGGCCACAGCAAACCTATTTGACCCTCACCCCAAAGAGAGACAATATCTTTCCTATATTTAAAAATAAATAAACTTGCCTTTAGTTCTGGAATAAGGTGAAAGCTCTGTCTTCTAAATATATTTATTTTACAAATGTCATTGAAAAGACAGTCCAGGGAAAAATCCATCAGATCCTCAGTTTATAAGACATACCAAAGGTTAGAAATCAATGGAGAATTGTTTCCCAATAATATCCATACTTTCTTTCTACACTGTCTTTGTTTATGGTGAATAAACAGTCCCTAAGAACATGTGATTCTGTTGACCACTCTGAATAATCAAACTGACAGAATTAGGGACAAATCATCTCATTGTAGTATACAACATTTAATTCAGGGTATTATCAATGGGATTTCAAGTGCAAAATAAGTCCAATCATATTAACTGCAAATAGGGTCCCCAAGTTTCCAGACCCAACTAGCTGAAAAAAAATCACAAATTCTACCTTGGTCTTCAAAGATAATTGTAGAGAAATTCTACCACCCAAACAAACTTGGCCACTGAATTGAGGCTAACCTGAATGTCTTCATGGCAAACATAGAATTTCCATAAATATTTTCAATGTCTCTTATGATAACCCTGCAATAGGCAAACCATTTACTTTTTGGAAAGAAACAAAATAGATGCCTTGTGTTTGTATGAGAGGTGGAATTCTGAGGGTGCACATATTGACCCTGAAAAGAATGTGTTAGTTACAGTTATTATCATCCCCCTGTCCTAAGTGGGACATTTGCTGAGAAGTGAAAGTTGACAGGTCTTCCAGTGTGGCTTCCTCATCAGCTAAAAGGTCTTAGGGTTCCTAATTCTGTTAAATTAATTGATTCTAGTCTTTGTTGATCAAGAATCTTCCTAAAAGCAGCAAAGAAATTTGGCCTTCTCATTCACACTAGCACTTGTGAGACATCTAATTGCCCTTCAAGAGTTACATGGTCTTTTTTGTGAGAATTGCCAGATGTGGGATTATATCTTCCTCTTTCTTATAGATACCTCAGTAATTATAAGAGAAGTGGTGGCAAAAACATGGAAATATTTGAAGTAGCAGACTTATTGAAGTAACAGACTCAAAAGAGTTAGGCTTAAGATGCTTGCAATGATTTGGAAGACCCTAACTATGATGTTTTCCTCCTAATAAAGGCTCCTGGACTACTTCGAATAACAAAAGATCATTAATATCCTTCCCTCACTCATATTTCTCAAAGATCCAAAATAGTACCTTTCTAGTAAATAGGTTCCCACTCTCTCTACTGTCATAAAATCAATGTGTCCCATTACAACAGCTATGAATTCACTGCTTTTTTTTCATTTATTCCTACTTTCAATCACATTTTTTTGTTTAGAAGTGTTAACTGCAAAAATGATAAACGACATTTTTTAAAACTGATAGTGACCCACTATATACCCCACACTGGACCAGGTAAACCACTATAGTTCAGTCTTAATGACTTGGTTAAGATTGCAGGGTTCTTAACCAAGTTCTTTTTATTCTTATTGGTATCTATGATCATGACAATCCAATAAAGGAATCCAGGAAGCTGAACCAAAATGAAAATTGAATTCCCTGTACTCTCTTTAGCCGAGTTACTATGCATAGATTTTTATCAACCGGATTGGCCTTTGGTCACCATTAAGAGAAACAAAGAACTCAGCCTTAAAGAAAGATGGAGACTTTACCTCTTTCACGTTTACATGGATAGAGCTGGAACATATTCTTCTTAGCAAAGTATCTCAAGAATGGAAGAAAAAGTATCCAATGTACTCAGCCCTACTATGAAGCTAATCTATAGCTTTCATATGAAGGCTAAAACCCAGTTATAGCCAAGAAATGGGGAAAGGGGCAAGGGAGGGGATGGGGGAGAATGGTTGGAGGGAGGGTGATTGGTGGGATCACACTTACGGTGCATCTTAGAAGGGTACAAGTGAAAATTACTAAATGTAGAATATAAATGTCTTCATATAGTGATTAAAAGGCCATGAAGGCTATGTTGAATGGTTCAATGAAAATATTTCAGATTGCATATAAAGTCAGCACATTGTGCCCCATGATTGCACCAATGTACACAATTATGATTTAATAAAAATTTAAAAAAAAAGAGAAACAAAGAAGCATCGTGGCCAGAAATTGTCAGGTGAAATCCTAAATTTTCAAAATAACATGATATAATATCCCCCACTCTTTTCCTGACTATTACTCAGGAAGCAGCTGAGATAAGATGATCCCTTCTGTAGACAGCATAATTAGTGGCCAAACTTCATGACTTATATGTGAACCAAGAGAAGGTGAAGAAGGTAGGGCCAGAAATTATTTTTAATTAATTTCTGAGAAGGCTATTCCAGCATTCAAAACTAGAAGATGCTGTAAGTGTTAAGTCTGGGATTTCCATCAAAACTTTGTCTATTATTAGCCCATTTTTGAGTGGCTATTGTGATTTTAACAAATACCATGGTCATGTTGAAAATTGATCAAAAATCTGAAAATGTAGCCTAGATTAGTTTAATGATTCAAAACAGTATGCCTAGGGTTAGCTGTTATAACTGGAGTACAAATTCAACAACCTAAACATTAGGCAATATTTCTCATTAAGGATGAGAAGTAAATTCCAGAAAACTAACAAACACATAAAATAATGCACAGAAACATCATTTGTTTTTCTGTCTTTCTACTTAGTTTGATAATATCTTACATTGTGTAGAAACCAGTGCAAATAGTATTTTCCATCAGCCTTTGATAAGTACGTACCATTGTCTTATAAAATGTTTTAACATGATACAGAACATACATCCTTACATAAAAACACTCTTGTACTTAACCTCCAGTTGAAGATATAAAGGATCTGCCAAATACACCTTTGAATTTTTTTTTTTTTGAGACAGAGTCTCAGCTTGTCACCCTCAGTAGAGTACTTTGGCATCATAGCTCACAGCAGCCTCAAACTCTTGGCTCAGCCTTCCCAGTAGCTGGAACTACGGGTGCCAACAACAACGCCTTACCATTTTTTAGAGATGGAATCTTACTCTTGCTCAGGCTGGTGATGGACTCACATGAGCTCAAGCAATCCACCTGCCTCGACCTTCCAGATTACAGGCATGAGCCACCATGCCCAGCCACATGTTTGAATTTTTTAATGCCCCCTTTCATCTATTACTTTAACTTCTTTCCCCTTTTATCACTCTCCTGCCATCCTGACTTATGTGTGTGAAGCTGGATTTTTTTATATTTGTTGTATTATCTTTCATGTGAATATCTTCTTGCTTTTTGTCCATACATATGTAGTCTCAAACATTCTCTCATGAAATATATATATTGTTGATTTATAAATATATGGTTCACTAACTTTCACTATTCTACAGTATGTTTTATTTGAAGGTTTATCTATTCCCTTGAAAATGAACATATGTAAAGTGCTTCTAATCTTCTATGTTTAACATTTTTGAATATACCTTCTCGTGAATGGTAGGACTTTTCTAGAGCATTGGTTCTCAACATTGCACATCAGATTCAGCATCACCTACAATTTTACAGAAAAGTAAAGTATTAGGCAAGACCTTAGACCTGCAGAATTGCAACTGTGGGGGAGAGGTCCAGCAATCTGTGCATCTTATTTTCTTATTTCAGATTAATATAGGGGTATAAATGATTAGGTTACATTGTTTGCATTTATAGGCAAACGTTCAAGTTGTAGCTGAGCCCTTCACCCAGGGAGTTGTGCTGTATACCCTTCCAGTGCCCAGTAGGTAAGAACTTGTCAATCAATGTCCCTTTCTCCTCTCTCCTCCCTACTTTGAATTTATGTTTTTTTTTCCTTGTATGAGCATTCAGTTGTTTATCTATTGGTCTCATATTAATATTGAGTATATGGGATACTTGCATTTCCATTCTTGTGATACTTTACTAAGTAGAATGTTTTTCATCTCCACCCAGGAAATTTATATACATTCAATTATATGTATATGTATATATATACCAAATTGTATTTGATATAAACAATGTGGGAATATTTTCTTTCACACTAGAAAAGTTGGAGTGTGTATTTATATATGGAGGTTGTCAGATTTTGTCATATTAGTTGAATTTTTTACTGGTGTGTAAAAATCATTATTATATTTAGGTCATGAAATTGAACTATGTCATTTATAAACATGTTTTATGATATACTGTATGACTAATTTGATAAGTATTGGTAACTGTTCTAAGTATTCTATGCTTAGTAAGTAAGAACCAGAGTTTCTATTCTTGTCAGATTAATTAATCATGAGCACACCGTTTGGAAGGTTGAAATTAATCTGTATTATATTTTTAGATTTATAATCAATTTTCGGTCTAAAAATGATATAGCTTTCATTGCAAAAGCCACAAAAATGAGCTAATATGCCAATTACTTGATGGAAATCTCACATTCCTTATTGCCCACATCATCTACTTTGGAGTGTTGGAATGGCCTTCTCAAAAATTAATTCAATTTCTGACCCAACCTTCTCCACTTTCTCATGCTCCAAACACAAGTGAAATACTTTTTTAATAGGGAGCACAAATTTAATCCTCATATATGAAATAAAGTGTATTGAGATCTCAAATCATCTAATACTTATTAGTATAATCTTTGCATCAAATTTTGAAAAAATATGTGCAAAAGCCACTTGTACATAGGTATTTAAAATACAAAGATGTTGAGAGGGATCTGAATAATCGCATCACTTTTCTACCATATTTATGTAGACACAAATTTGTATTATGCTATTCTCTGATTTACTCTGTAAATTGTGCTTTCATTATGAAATCTTTCATTTTACTTTTATCTTTTAATTATGCTTTGTTTCAAAATAACATTTGATTACATTAAGACTTAGGAAACACAAATTAATTCCATTTTGATAGCCCCAGTTTAATTAGAATTGGTTCTCAAAAAATTCAAATTTAGAAGGCAAACAAGGGTATCCAAATGGGGTCTCAGGAGCTCAAACCCGCACTCTTTGTGGATGGCGTGATCTTATACCTGGAAAATTCCAGGGACTTAACTACAAAGTTCTTAGAATTGATCAAGGAATGTAGCAGCATCTCAGGATACAAATTAGTATTTTCAAATCAGGAGCTTTTGTATATACCAACAATAGTCAAGCTGAAAAAACAGTCAAGGACTCTTTTCTTTTTACAATAGTGCCAAAGAAGATGAAATATCTGGTAATTTACTTTACAAAGGACATGAAAGATCTCTATAAAGAGAATTATATAACTTGGAGGAAAGAAATAGTAGAAGATGTTAACAAATGGAAAAACATACCATGCTCGTGTCTGGAAGAATCAACATTGTTAAAATGCCCATACTACTGAAAGCAATCTACAGATTTAATGCAATCCCTATTAAAGTACCATTGTCATACTTTAAAGATTTTGAAAAAAAATAGTACTTTGTTTTATATGGAATCAGAATAAAACCTTGAATAGAAGATATATTACTCAGAAATAAAAACAATTCAGAAGGTATCACATTGCCAGACTTCTGGCTATCCTGTAAATATATAGTGATTAAAACAGCATGGTATTGGCACAAAAATAGAGAAATATATTTATGGAACAGAATAAAGAACCAAGAGATTAACACAGCCACTTATCATCTTTTGATTTTTGCTAAGCCTATCAAAAACATTCAGTGGGGTAAAGACTCCCTATTTAACAAATGGTTCTGGGTGACTGGCTGGTGATCTATTGAAGACTGAAACTGGACCCCCCACCTTTCACCATTAACAAAAATTGATTCTCACTGGATAAAAGATTTAAACTTAAGACATGAAACCATAAAATACTAAAAGACAGTACAGGGAAAACACTTGAAGAAATTGACCTGGGAGAATTTTTATGAGGAGGACCCCTCAACCCCCTGGCAGTTGAAACAACATCAAAAATATATTACTGGGATCTGATCAAACTAAAAATCTTATGCACAGCTAAGAGCACAATACATAAAGCTAGCAGATAGCTTTTAGAATGGGAGAAAATATTTGCAGATTATGTTTCCGACAAAAGTCTGATATCTAGAATACACAGAGAACTCAAACTAATCAATAAGAAAAGAACAAATAACCCCATTTCATTGTGAGGGACAGACATGAACAGAAGCTTCTCTGAAAAAGACAGTCATATGGCCTACTAACATGAAAAAATGCTTAGCACCTTTAATCATCAGAAAAATGCAAATCAAAACTACTTTGATATATTATCTAACTCCAGTAAGATTAGCCCACATCACAAGATCCCCAAACTTCTGATGATGGTGTGGATGTGGAAAAATGGAACACTTGTACACTGCTGGTAGGAATGCAAGCTAATAAGACCTTTTTGGAAAGAAGTTTGGAGAATACTCAAGGAACTAAAAATAGACCTGCCATTTGATCCTGCAATTCCTCTACTAAGCACATACCCAAATGATCAAAAATCCTTTTACAACAAAGACATTTGCACTGCAATGTTTATTGCAGCCCAATTCATAATTGCCAACTCATGGAAGCAGCCCAAGTGCCCATTGACATGTGAATTGATTAACAAATTGTGGTATATGTACACCATGGAATACTAGGCAGCCATAAAAAGATGGAGACATTACATCTTTTATGTTTTACCTGGATAGAGCTGGAACATATTCTTCTTAGTAAAATATTTCAAGAATGGAAGAAAAAGTATCCAATGTGTTTAATACTATTATGAAATCAAATATAATCACCTACACATTTATACAAATGATAAAACAAAAGTATCCAGAAAGGAGGGAAGAAGAGGGAAAGGAGAGGGGAGTGGGGAGACCCAAAGAAGGGAGGGTATTTGTGGGGGCCTTACCTAATGTGTATAATGCAATGTTACATTTTATAACTATTAAGGGTACAGTATAAATGTCTTACCACAACAAATAAGTAAGTGAGGTGATGATTATGTTAACAAGTTTAATGTAAGCTGTCTACATTGCATATCATATCAGAACATTGTACCCCATAAATGCATTAATGCACACAGTTATGATTTAATAAAATATATAAAAATTGAGTTTATTATATAAATACAAATGTAAGCATACATATAAAATACATACATATATAGGTATAAAATGTATACAGATAATACATATGCATACATAAATATTAAATATATATTTAAATACACATTAGATATGTATTTACATAAATGTTAAATACAGATATAGATTATGTACAAATTTATACAGTATAAATATAAATAAATCAAATGGAGAAAGAGAAGAGAGAACAAATAAAGAATAGTGTTTTTGTTCTTGAGTTCAAAATCCACTTCATTATTCACTACATTTGTATGTTGGGAAAAGTTTGTTACCATATAGAGTATTTTAAAGAGTTTTTTTGGTAATATTATGTAAGTTTTGTCTGATACATAAAAAACACTATAACTATGATGAGAAAAATATACAATGTTAAAAGTTTTTAATTCAGTTTCTCAGTGTAGATGTAGGGCATATGTCAAATAAAAAGAATTTGTTTACACATCTTTAAAAACTTTAAAATATCCAGGGATAAGATTCAAAATCAAATATTTTCTTATTCCATTTGTATGTATATAAGCCTTCAAAATATGCAGAATAATGCCTTGTTTAATTCAGTTATTATCTTCCTATTTTTCTCTTTTCCTTATGAAATGTTGCATTAGTCATTTTACTTATATTTGATTATAATTTTATTTGTATTATAATTTGTATTTGATTATAATTTTATTTGTATTTATTTGTATTACATCTGCCTTTTATTCCCACTAAAAAACAATCAGTAATCATCAACTATATATGTAATATCAGCTAATTTTACACTTTTATATCAGAAATATGCATATAAAATAAGCTGTATTGATATAATAAGCCTGTTTTAGAACGTTATTGAAATGTTTAGTAACATGGTGTTGAATTCTAATAGTCTCTGTTACCATTTATGTTATTTTTTTGAGGTAGCTGTTTCTATTTATAGCCATGATTTTATATGTTTATTTCTCTATTACTATGAGACATTTTATGATGGAAATCATGAAAAATTAGCTTGCACAATGCCAGTTTATTTGATTAATAGAGTTTAGTATCATAGTTCTAAAATCAAGACAGGGCAAGTACATTGCAACAATAATGATACTGAAAATTCATTAGTCTTGGAGATATACTGTAGCAATTGTCATAAAATTACTACTTTAATCCAAGAAAATAAAGGAAGTCATATAGGAAGACAGACAGATGTGAAAATAGATGCATATAAAATTTGATTACAAAATAATTATTACCAGACAATCATTGAATAGCAAAACAACCTCAGTTTCTTGGTGGCTGATAATAGGAATTAATGTTTTGTTCCCTTGTAAAATTTGTATCAGCCTCGTGTGCAAGTGTTTTATTTTGCCCAATCCGTGTAATAGACACTTACCACTTACTTTAATAAAGGAATATGACTGTTTATATTTTATGTTATCTTCAGAGAAGAGTTGTGAACTAAATTATTAATTTTTCTGCTATTAAGCACCAATTATTCATAAATTTCCCTCATATGATATCTTGTCACATTATGCATTACATATTAACCATCAAAAGAGTCAACCAAATAAAATAATAAAAACTTCACACTTGAAAGAGAAAAACTAAGAGTAAAGATACATGCCTGGAAACTTCACACCTCTATTATGCATGTTTCCTGGGGCTGTTGGGTTTGTCTACAACAGAAATTCTCACACAGTTTTGAAGGGTTGGAAGATTAAAGTCAAGGTGTCAACAAAGCCAAGTTTCTTCTTCTTCTTCTTCTTCTTCTTCTTCTTCTTCTTCTTCTTCTTCTTCTTCTTCTTCTTCTTCTTCTTCTTCTTCTTTTTTTTGTAGAGACAGAGTCTCACTTTGTCACCCTTGGTAGGGTGCTGTGCAGTAACAGCTCACAGCAACCTCCAGCTCCTGGGCTTAGGCGATTCTCTTGCCTCAGCCTCCAGTGTAGCTGGGACTACAGGCGCCCGCCACAACGCCCGGCTATTTTTCTGTTTTGCAGTTCGGGGAGGCTGGGTTTGAACCCACCACCCTCGGTATATGGGGCCAGTGCCCTACTCCACGAGCCACAGACACCACCCAAAGCCATGTTTCTTCTAAAAGTTCTGTAAAGAGTGCTTCCTTCTTCGCTTTTTCCAGTGATGGCAACAATTAAGAGCATTACTGGCTTACAGCTGCATCACTCTCACGTCCCCTCCTTTTGCCATCTGCATAGCCTTCACCCTGTGTCTCTCTATCTAAATTTCTCCTCTCTTACAAGAACAATCTTTGCATTAGAGGCTTTGACCCTAATACTGTAGGAGCTCATCTTGTATTGATTATATCTGCAAAAGATCTGTTTCCAAATAAGATTACATGTACAGGTCTTAGGAGTTAAGAACCCTCATCTTTTGGGATAACCAACTCAACTCACAACATTACCTTTTCTTTGCCACAGTGAGAGTCTCTGTGGTTAATGTTTACTACTAAATTCTCTCTCTTCTCTCTTTCTCAGCAGATGCGTTCTTTTTCTATTCAACTTTTAAAAATGATTTAAGTATTTGACTGATAGATAGTGAGGCAAACTGCCTGATTCTGGGTTTATTTATTTATTAGTTTTTAGAGGCAGGGTCTTGCTCTGTCAACCAAGTGGGAGTACAAGGCATGATCATAGCTGTCTGGAAACTCAAACTCCTGGGCTTAAGTAATCCCCCAGCCTTAGCCTCCTGAGAATTCGGGACTATAGGCACATACCACTGCACCTGACTAATTAATTAATTAATTAATTCTGTAGAGAAGGGTTCTCACTAGGTTGCCTGAGATGGCTCTGAATTTCTGGCCTCAAGTAATCCTCCCACTTTGCCCTCCTAAAATGCTAGGATTATGTGTGTAAGCCACCACACCCAGCCTGATTCTCATTTTAAAATATGTAAAGCTAAGTTTTAAAATCATGTTTTGTATAAGAACAAACACATCAAGACTGTCATTGTGGACAGTCATTGTCTAGACATTTGAAAATAAATAATATTGTATAATTCCTTCCAAAAAGGTTGTATTAGTTTGCAGTCACACCAGCAATGTAGGAGTGTTGCCTTCTCTACACATCCACGCCAGCATCTGCAGTTTTGAGATTTTGTGATGTGAGAAATTCTCACTGGGGTTAGGTGTTATCTCAGGGTAGTTTTGATTTGCAATTCTGTGATGGAAGTATGGAGAATCCACAAAGAACTCAAACTAGACCTACCATTTGATCCGGTAATCCATTACTGGGCATCTACACAGAAGAAAAAAAAATCCTTTTATCATAAGGACGTTTGCAAAAGTCTGTTTATTGCAGCTTAATTTACAATTGTCAAAATGTTTAAATGGCCTAAATACCCACCAACCCAGGAATGGATTAACAAGTTGTGCTATATGTATACCATTCAGACATTAAAAAAGATGGAGACTTTATATCTTTAGTATTAATCTGGATGGAAGTGGAACACATTCTCTTAGTAAAGCTTCATAAGAATGGAGAAGCAAGAATCCCATGTACTCAATTCTGATATGAGGACAATTGATGACCTAGTACAAGTTTGGGGGTGGGGAAAGGGGAGTGCAGGGAAAGCAAAAGAGGGAGGGAGTGGGAGATGATGGGGTGTGACACACCTCTTGGTGATGGAACACAATTATAAGAGGGACACTGCCTAACAAATGCAATCAGTGTAACCTGCTTCTTTTGTACCTTCAATGAATCCCCAACAATAAAATAAATCACTCACTTTTATTTCCTATATTGTACTATAAATTAAATTTCTATTTCTTGATAATTGCAATTTATATAACAAGTTTGGTGAATAAACATCCAACAAGAAATCATTTTAAACCTGTATAAAATAATATCGCATGTTACCTTTTTATATGGTTAAATCATAATTGCCACAAATTATGCTTATGATATAAATCTATTAGGCACTGCTTTCTGAAACACCAGAAAGAAATATAGAGAGAGGTGGTATATATAGTCGTAGATATGTACACAGAAAGAGAGACGGGGAGGGTTATAAGAAATTGTCTCGCATAACTATGGCGTCTAAGAAGTCCCACTATCAGCTGCCTGTAAACCGGAGAACCAGGAAAGTGTAAGTCAGTCTGAGTACAAAGAACTGAGACCGTGAGTGCTGGTGCTATAAATCCCAGTCCAAAAACAAGAGAAAAATGAGATTAACACTCCCAGCTCAAAAAAGCTAAAAGAAGGGGTCCTGTTCAAGCCTTCTTGTTCTATTCAAGCCCTCAATGGATGAGATGGTATCTACTCACATTGGGGAGGACCAATATATAGTACTTTGCTGAATCCACTGATTTAAATGCCAAATAATGCATTCCTTTAGGAAAGAAGTTTGGAGAACACTCAGGGATCTAAAACTTAATCTGCCATTGGATCCTGCAATTCCTCCACTAGGAGTATATCCAAAAGACCAAAAATCACTTTGCAAAAAAGATATTTGCACCAGATTATTCGTTGCACCTCAATTCATAATAGCCAAGTCATGGAAGAAGCCCAAGTGCCCATCAATCCATGAATGGATTAATAAAGTGTAGTATATGTATACCATGGAATACTATGCAGCCTTAAAAAGGGATGGACCCTTTACCTCCTTTATGTTTACATGGAGGGACCTGGAACATATTCTCCTGAGTAAAGTATCTCAAGAATGGAGGAAAAAGTTTCCAATGTACTCAGTACTTCTATGAATCCTACTTATATTTACACACACTTTGTTATGAAAGATAGACACAACTATAGCCCAGGATGAAGGAGAGAAATGGAGTGGGAAGGGAGAGGAGGGGGAAGGTTTGATGGAGAGAGGGTAAAAGGCAGGACCACACCTATGAAGCATATTACAAGGGTACAAGTCAAATCTATCAAGTGTAGAATATAAATGCCTTAACATAATAATCAAGAAAATGAGGCAAAAGCTATGTTGATTGGTTTGATGTAACCACGTCAGATTGTATAAAAAAAAATCAACACATTGTACCCCACATATGCATAAATATATTCAGGATCTATGTGTTATTTGTCTTAATAAAAATGTAAAAATAAAAAACCAAATGCTAACCTCATCCAAAAACAGCTTCATGGACACACCCAAAATATGTTTAGTCTGCTATTTGGGTGCTGTGGTTTAAAGTGTTCACTCTAAATTCATGTTGAAACTTAACCCCCATGGTTATTCTTTTTTGTTGTTTGTTTGTTTGTTTGTTTGAGGGGGAGGAAGTGATTAGGCCATGAGTGCTATGTCCTAGTAAATGGAACAGTGTCTTCTAAAGACACAGGGGGGAATGAATTTTTAGGTCCTTTATTCCTAACATAATTATTTCAAGACTCAGTATCTGGTCTTTGCAGAGAATGTAGCAACAAGGCACCATCTTAAAAGCAGAGAATGAGATCTTCACCAGACACTGAATCTACCAGCAACTTGGTCTTGGATTTCCCATCTTCAAAAACTGGGAAAAATAATTTTCTCTTTTTATAAATCACCCAGTCTTAGGTATTTTGTTATAGCAGTAGACAATTTTTTAAAGTTTAAAATTTTCAAAATAAATAAAAATTACTATGACTTATATTGATGCCATTATTGTAGTTTTCAAAAATTCATAATTTTCAAACAAATATAAAATGGTCATGTGGCAAAAATTGCATTTAACTCATTAATTAATTGGGTAATGCACTAAGATACTTTTTAGAACTTTAATTATTTCATCCTATGACTTTTAGGCATCCATGGTTTCTGATGAGAAATTGGCTGTTAATCTTACTGAGAATCCCTTGTATGTGATGAATTATTTCTCTCTTCAAGCTATTAAGATTCTCCCTTTGTCTTTTAAAAGTTTTATTATATATGTACAATGCTTTGATTTCAATTATTTTGTTTTTTTTTTTTTTACACCCAACTTATGTAGTTAAAGATTTTCATCAAATTTAGGAAGTTTTCTGTTGCTATTTCTTCAAATATCTTTCTTTTATCTTTCTCTTTTTCTTTTAATCTCTCCTCACCTTGAATACTCATTATATGCATTTAGTATTCTTGCTGCTATCCCAGTGGTCTCTGAGGTTCTGTTCATTTTTCTTCACTCATTCTTTTTCCTGCTCCTTGGATGGAATAATCTCAACTAACCTATCTTCAAGTTCACTTCTTCTTCCCCCTGTTCAAATCTGCTATTTTTATCCTAGAGAGATTTTTTAAATCTCACTTATTATATTTTTCAACTATCGGATTTCTGTTTAATTCCTTTAAATAATTTTAATCTTTTTACTGTATTATTTCTATGGTCAGTCAGATGTTATTCTCATACATTTCTTTCATTCTTTAGATGTTCTCTTGTATCTTTGAATATGTTTAACTTGACTGATTTAAAGCCTTAGAGTAGAAAGTACAACTTTTGATCTTCCTTGGGTGTCATTTAAATTGATTAATTTTTCTTACGAGTGTGTAAGTTTATTTTTTGTTTTGTATACTTCATAATGTTTTTGTTAAAAACTAAATATTTAGCATATTATAAGGTGATAGATCTCGAATTCAGATTTTCTCTTATCTCCAGGATTAGTTGCTATTGCTCCATATCAGAATTGATAGTGTCTGTAAGTGACTTTTTCAAACTAATTCTGTAAAGATGTTCCTTTGTATGCGTGACCACTCAATTATCTGCTCCTTTAGGTTAATGGTTAGCTAATCATTTTATCATTATTTTATTAAATGTCTGGAAGTAAACATCTTCCAGGATTTATCAAGGGACTCCATGAATGCATTGGTTCTAATCTTCAATACTCAGTTTAAATATTTGTCTTAGTTTTTATTTATTGTTGCTACAAATCAAGTCAGCCAGATGTGAGAATTTCTGACCTTCTTCGTTATTTCTTAAGCATGTACAGAGACTTGCATGTGCGTTCTTTGCCTTCTATAAATCTAGAAATATATCAAAACCTTTAAGAACATCTTATTCCATGGTGGCTCCCTGAAGGGGTTTTGGAGGGAGGAATGAAGAGGCTTCACGCAGAGTTAGGAGTGCTCTCCAGCAAACCTCCAATCCATATTTACTACCATAAAGCAGGAAGAAGTAGATAAAAGCTGCTTATAAGACATCAGTACTGATAGAGGACATCAAGAAGATCAGATGGCATGTCTCCACCACTGACCTTCAGCAAGACCTTGCTCCAGTGTTCTGAGACCTTTGGAATCCAGAGAATCTTTACTGCCTCACTTGACATATACATTCTCTCTCGGAGGCCAGTTTTCTGACCTCTTGCATATAATCAACTCACATGCCCCTTGACCCATCCTCTTGACCCTTTAGGTCTCTCAGCAGAAAAAGAACCTATGATCGGGGTCAGGACAAAA
Source organism: Perodicticus potto (assembly GCA_963574655.1). Taxonomy (NCBI): domain Eukaryota; kingdom Metazoa; phylum Chordata; class Mammalia; order Primates; family Lorisidae; genus Perodicticus; species Perodicticus potto. The sequence goes on from CAUYRH010026855.1 coordinate 35,247, forward strand.
TTTTCCCTACAGCTCACACCTGTAATCTGAGCACTTTGGGACACCGAGATGGGTGGATTTCTTGAGCTCAGGAGTTTAAGAGTAACCTGTGCAGGAATGATACCCCATGTCTAAATAAAAGAAAAACAAAATAAAAGTGTAAAAAAAAAATCTTATTCAAAAGCATTTGTTATGTATGTAATGTCATATATATATATGTGTGTGTGTGTATAAATGTATTTATTTATTTATTTATTTTTGAGACAGAGCCTCAAGCTGTCCACCTAGGTAGAGTGCTGTGGCATTGCAGGTCACAGCACCCTCCAACTCCTGGGCTTAAGCGATTCTCTTGCCTCCTCCTCCCAACTAGCTTGGACTATAGGTACCCTCCACAACGCCCAGCTATTTTTTGGTTTCAGTTGCCATTGTTGTTTGGCAGGCCCAAGCTGGATTCGAACCTGCCAGTTCTGATGTATGTGGCTGGCGCCTTAGCCGCTTGAGCTACAGGCACCTAGCCTAATGTCATATCTTTGTATCTTGTCATAATTCAAATTCATGTGTTGAAGCCCTAGTCCCCAGAGTGGCTATATTTGGAGATTAGACCTCTATGAAAGTAATTAATTAAACAAGTTTATAAAGTTGGAATGTTGATTTGACAAGCGATGTGTCCTCATGAGACAGAGGAGACATCAGGAGCTCTCTTTTGTTTGTTTGTTTCTTATCTCCTCTGCATTTGGACAGAGCTAAGACAATGAGAAGACATAGGAAGAAGGTGGATATCTTCCAGCTAGGATGAAAGCCCTCACCATAAACTAAACCTGGTAGAGCTTAATCTGAGACTTCTAGCCCCCAGAACTATGAGACATTTTATTTCTGTTATTTAAGCCACCTAGCTGGTGTTATTTTGCTCTGGCAGCACAAGTAGACTGTTTTCTTCCCAAATATTTGAGTTAACTTATCATTTGTTAATACTATTATCTCTCATCTCAGGCAACTGTGACAAAAATTTGCCTATAAATGTTTTTGACCAATGCTTCACATAACCCTACCCAAGCCACCCAGGTAGCAGTTTTGAGTCCAGTAAACACTAGCTTTCTGAGCAAGTTTCCCAGGGAACCATAAGACAGGACAAAGAACATCATTAAAATTCTTTGTGAGTTAGTCCCATGTGTTCCCTCTGGTATTCAAAATGCAGGTCCTTATATTCAAAACTATCACTGATCTAGGGATTAGGAGACTGAGCTGAATTAGTCAAAACACTACCAAACTTGCTGCTTTTTAAATTTTTTTCAAGATTACCCATTTTTCTGAATAAGTGTTTCTTGCTGAAATATTTTGGTTAATTTTAAAGTTTTGAAAATTGATTTTGACATTTTTGTCAGCTTTTTTTTTGACAGTTTTTACTTTGCTTTTAAAGAATGACAGAATTTCAGAGTTTCTTTCTATGCCACTTTTGTTGACATAATCCTCTATTTTTGAAATATTGTTATGAGAAAATATTTTGGGTTCCTTAAGATTATATCTGCCTGTGTTGATTTTTTCTGCTATTGATATTCCAGAAATCTCATCTCATTTACATTTCAAAATTCAGAAAGTACTTTAAATGATATGTCTAAAGATGATAAAAATATACTTTAGTATGGATGTATAACATCATTTTCTTTAAAATATATTGTGTCAGAAAAGAGAAAAATATATATATATGCGATCTATATCACTTTGCCTCATATCATTAGCACTTTATTATGTTATTTAGCTTTTTTCTATTTTCCTTATTTCCCTCCAGCTCCTTTTGTCTCATCAAAATTTACTCCAGTATGAAAAAAGCATTTACTGAATTCTCATATGTCAAGTTTTTGTACTATTTCTTCTCCATTTTGAATTTCTTGAACATAAATATACACACACACCCATATATGTACATATATACGCACACACACACATATATATGCTCAGTCTATCAGCTTGGTTAAATTTTTAAAGATTTTTGTTTTACTCTTATTTCCTGAAATAGTTTAAAATTTCCATAGCCAAATATAGCATTTTAGCACATCTATGAATTCAGCAAGGTTTTTCTTTTTCATATTGGAGTAAATTTCGACGAGATGAAAGGAGCTAGGGAACAATTTAGAAAATAGAGATAAACTAAATGAAGTAATAAAGTCCCAATAATATGGGACAAACAAAGTAATATACATCATATAGACAAGATACAATAGGCAACCCTTCTAGTGTAACAGGACAGAAGAAGCAAAGAACAGCACCTCTTCCAAAGTAATCTATATTTGTAGTTAGTAAAAAATCTTTTGGGAGTTTCATCTTAAAGCTACTGTTTTCTCTGTGAAATAGGAGGTATCAACTTCTGAGAATAAATGGGTAAGGGTATTGAAAGAGAACTGAAACATTGGCAAAATTAAGAACAGTTGACTTCAGTGTCTTAAATCTTTGATAGCACCAGTCTTTCAATTGTAGAATTTTTCCTTTAGCACCCAGACTCTAGGTGTAAGTGAAAAGGAAGGTAATTATGAATTAACTCAGACTGGTCCTGTACAGGAATATGTGAAGAAAAAATAGGAAGTTTAAGAAATGGGCAGGAAATTGTGAGACCTGGGGTAGAGGATATTCTATTTTAGGTAAGTGGAAGTGTAAAGGGGAGAAGTAGCCTGGTCTAGAGACAGGAGTTTCTAGAAAATAATGAAGAACAAGTGAAGTGAGAGTAGCAAAGTGAGTGAAATGGAAGTATATTATGTGCTCCTAAGTGAGAAGTTTGCATTCCTAATCTATAGGGAACATATTTACAGGGAATTTCAAGGTCTTAAATGTGGCCATCAGTGTAGGTGACTAAACTAGTGAGTTAGGATCATTGAAAATGAAATTGTAGGGTGGTGCCTGTGGCTCAGTGAGTAGGGCGCCGGCCTCATATACTGAGGGTGGCAGGTTCAAACACTGCCCCGCCAAAACAAACAAACAAAAAAAAAGATAGCCGGGTGTTGTGGTGAGCACCTGTGATCCAAGTTACTCTGGAAGCTGAGGCAAGAGAACCTAATCACAAGAGCTGGAGGTTGCTGTGAACTGTGATGCCACAGCACTCTACCAAGGGCGATAAAGTGAGACTGTCTCTTTAAAAAAAAAATTAAATTGTAAAGTAACTGATAGTGTCCAACAACGGGGGGGGGGGGGCTATCATGTAGATTTCTTTATACAGTCATGATAATGGATTGAATATGATTCAAGTGCCAAATCATGAAGGAATTTGAGAGGGTGGCTGGGTTTTCTGAGTTGAAAATAATGAGAAAGAATAATTTATTCAGATTGTGGTTAAGATGGGTTAGAAGACAAAATAAGCAGGGTATTTGCACAAGTTCAGAGGAAGGGAAAAGCTCAAAGCAGCCATGAGATCAGAAATGTACTAGATGGAAAATTTCAAAGGAATTACAAGAGCCTAGGGCTGGAAAGGAATTTGTGATGTCATCTTCATGCCTCACTTAAAGCAAGTGAACAAATGATTAAACCACATGTATAAATATTTTTTTGCTTGCATATATTTTGGGAGTAAAATGTTACTAGTACATAAAGACATTATAGACTTTGTTCATCCCTATAAAAATATACAGGGCATGTTCTAAATGATGAAACCCATGTTAGAACAGCTGCTTCTAAGTTTAAGTAAATACAATATAGCATTTTATGCCTTGGAATATAGAAAAATGTGCAAAATGATGATGATTAAAATGGATGATGCCTACTTTCTCCATAAAGTAAAATGCCTAAATGTAAAATGGGAATGGAATAGTAAGAGAAATAAATTTTAAAGCATTCAATAATATTCACCTTAATAAAATATTTAATTAAACAGAAAGAGCATGAGTGCACATGTGTGTAACTTAAGGTGTTAGTGTTTTATTTCACATAAACATAAATTTAAGAATATTATCTTTATCAGCATTAATTTTATTAAAAATAACCACTAAGAAAAAGAACAATATAATGATTTATTAGATATTATATATGTACGTTTGTGTGTTCAATATATGTAATTCAAATCATAGTTGGATCGAAGCTTAAAGCTCAGGCTTTCAAAGCGACTTTTCATCAGAGTTTCAAAATAAATTAACATGTAGTAAAATAACCAAATCACAATTAGTTATACATTGTCTATTTTCCATGATAAAAATGCTAGGACATTATGTTGATTCCAGAGAAGGAAATTTGTTTACCAGAAAAATATGATGCAACAAGGTGATATTATTTCTACCTAAATTCACATATGACTAATCACAGAGAATTTTTATTTTTACTGTGTAAACACTGACTTTTCTCATAATTTTTTCAGTGTTGATATATGCACTATATTTTTAAAGAACACGCGTATTGTTTCTGTACATGTTAGACAAATATTTCATAAAATTTAAGTGCAATAATTTTGATCAAATCATAATTATTGCTTTGGAAATAATTAATAATTCTATGTCAGGTCGATAACTATTTTGCTTCCAGAAATAAATAACTAATCAATTAAAGAAATACTTACGGGTGACAATGGACTATAAATTGAACACATTTTGAAAATAAAAACTAAAATAATAAGTAAAATATATAGTATATCTTAAAAAGTTATACAAAGAGATCAAAAAGTAAATAAGTAGAAAAGCGAGAGAGGTTAAAAAATTGAATAAGCCATCCAGTTTGGTAATTTAGTTATTAAGAAGCTAGAAAATTCTTTGTAAGGATATAAAAATGGTAACACATGATGCTCTTCCATGCAAAGAGAGCAGGAGATTGTCATTACTTACTGATAATAATTCATTCCTTCCAAGTGAATTACAGTGGCATCTTTTATCCTAAATTAAATAACCCAGTATGTGCTCTGAACACCTCTTCTGTCCCCCCAACCTGTCTGTTCCATCAACCAAAAGGATTTTCCTATCCCTCTGCCAATAGCACACTATTAATTACTGTTACTATAGAATAGGTGTTAAAAATTAGTGGAAAAATTATCCAAATTAATTTTTTAAGATAATGTTGTTTATGCTCTGTCTTTGCATTTCCTTAGACAGTTTTGATTCAGCATGTTAATTTATACACACACAGACACAGAGCCCTGTACAGACACAAAAACTTCTGGGAGTTCATTAGGGATTGCTTGGAATCTATAGATCATTTTGGGAGATTTTAAATAAAAAAATTTGTTCCCAGGTGCATGAAAATGTTAGCAATGTCTATATTTATGAATGTCTTATAGGCCTTTTATTAGATTAATTCCTAGGATTTTATTTATGATCTCAGATCTAATAACCTTGCAAAAGCTACTTATCCCTTCTTGCTATATATACGTATGTTCTTTTGTATTTTCTGTGTATACAACAATGTAAGCTTTAAATGCAGGATATTTTACTTCATTATTTCCTATTCTTTTTGTTTATTTTGTGTTCATGTGTGTGTATGTGTGTATATATATATATACATACATGCGTGTATACGTATGATTGTTCAAATATGTTATTTCTATTTGTCGTGATTTTATTGAGGTTATATCATTCAATTATGTCAATCCATCTAAATATTCGAATACATTATACCCAAGTTGTTTTAATATCTGTTTAGCACACTTTGGGTGTTTGTTAGATCTATAGGGAAGTCCATTTTTTAAATTCTTAATATTCTTAATATATTTTAAAATTTTTCTCAGTGAGATTTGCTAATATGTCATCAATTTTACAAGCAATAAAACTTTAATCTCTTTCAAATAATTTGCTTTTGACTTTAATTTTATCTATTGTTTTTTCTCTATGTGTTAACTTATGTTTGTATATTATTTATTTAAAGCTTATCATTTCAGACATTAAACCAACCTAAAATTTCCCATCATAATTCATCCTGTTTTATGTACATTGTTAGATTTGATTTAATAAAATTTTGTCAAGGACTTTTTTATCCCAGTGCATGAGAAGTATAGTTCTTATTTCATTTTTTTAATGATCTCTTATTCTAGTTTAGCTATCAGTATAACACTGTCCTTACAAGATGTTAGGAAATGTTCTCTCTTCCTCTTCTTCCTAAAAAAGCATATGTAGGTTGGGTATTATTATTTCCTTAAATAATAGTTACCAAACTTGGGAAGCAAGACAGGAGGATTCTTGAGGTCCAGGGTTTGAGACCAGCCTAGGCAACAGGGTGAGACCTTGTATTTGCAATTTCTTTCTTTTTTTTTTTAACTAGCAAGGCATGGTGGTGAGCACCTGCAGTTTTTTTTCTCTCTTTTTCTTGTTTTTTTTTTTTTTTAATTTGGGTATTCATCGAGGGTACAAAGAACCAAGTTGCATTGATTGCTTATGTCAGATAAAGACCCTCCCATAATAGTGTTCCCCACACAAGGGGTGTACCACCCTACAACCCCTGTGCCCCCCACCCCCTCCCTCCTTCCCTTTCTCTGTTCTCCCCACTGTTTGCTAGGCCATTAATTGTTCTCATACCAGAATTGAGTACATAGGATTCTTGTTTCTCCATTCTTGTGATGCTTTAATGTGTTCGACTTCCATCCAGGTTAATACAAATGCTGTAAGTCTCAATCTTTTTTAGTGGCTGAATAGTATTCCATGGTGTACATATACCACAGCTTGTTAATCCATTCCTGGGTTGGTGGGCAAAGAACTCAAACTAGACCTCCCATTTGATCCTGCAATCCCATTACTAGGCATCTACCCAGAAGCAAAAATATCCTTTTACCATAAGGACACTTGCACTAGACTATTCATTGCAGCTCAATTTACAATTGCCAAAGTGTGGAGCACCTGCAGTTTTAGCTACTTGGGAAGCTGAGGCAGGAGAATCATTTGGGCCTGGGAGTTTGAAGTAATAGTGATCTATTTGGGGGCCATTGCACTTCAGTCTGGAGAAAGAGTGAAATTCTGTCTAAATGGTATAAAAATAATAATTACACTATTATTTTGAGTGTCTTTGTAATGATGTTTTCATTCTGAATTAAATTTCTTTCATTGATATTGTACTGCTCAATTTTTATGTTTCTTCTACTGCCAGTTTTGTTGATTTATACCTTTCAAGAACGTGTCCATTTCTTTTATTCCAATTTGTTGACACTGCTATAACAATGAATCCCCAAATTAGGTAACTTAGATAGCAGGAAGTTATTGTCTTACAGTTGTTGAACCTATGAGAAAAAAACCAAGGTGGTGGTACTGATGGTTCCTCTTGAGTGTTGTATGGAAAAAATGTGTTCCAGGGCTCTTTCTGGGTTATAGATGACCATAGCTAGTGCTTGAACTGCCCCATGCTTCTCTACAAGATCTTCCCTCTGTGGCTCTCTTCATTTGAGGTTTTTTTTCACAAAGAGACCATATTGGATTAAAGACACACTCCAGCATAGCTTCATCTTAACTAACTACATCTGCAATGGCCTATTTCTAAATAAGCTCATATTCTCAAATACTGGAGTGAGGACTTCAACATGTGAATTTCAAGGAACACAATTCAACCCCTACCATCACCTAAACTGTTGGATATTCATGATATTATCTTATCCATTCATGACATCTTATTCCATGTCAATATTCATGACATTATTATGCCATTAATGTCTGTGGGATCTGTAAGAATGTCCCCTCTTTAATAACTAAAATGGGTAATTTGTATCTCTTCTTTCTCTTTCTCTTTTTCCCCCTTTATTGCTTTAGCTAGGTTTTGAAATTTGGGGGTTATTATTCATCACCTGTTGAAATCATTTTTCATAGGTTCAGCTAGTTAGAAATCTATCTTTCTTAATTTCTACATGGTGAAGTAACATATTTCTTAAAAAGTAGAAATTAAATGATTATGAATTAACCAACTTGTTACCCAAATAGTTTTACCGAGACTATGCTGAGTATGCACTCTTCTAGAAGCTGGTGAGAGATTCTTAAGCCATGTAAAGGATCTCTCTACCAAGTTTCTGTTTTTCCTTTACATTTTTCTAATCTAAAGACATTAACATACTTTTATAAACACATACACACACCCCTATGTTGTAGTCAGTTTACATGGCTGACTAAAGGAACCATAGACTGGGTGGCTCAAAAACAACGGAAATTTATTTCTCACAGTTCTGGAGGCTGGAAGTCTGAGATGAGGAGTCAGCATGGTTGGTTTCCAATGAGGACACTCCTTTGAATTTCAGATAGCTGACCTCATCCTGTCTGTTCACATAGTGGAAAGAGAGTTATCTAGCTCTCTGACCCAATTTATAGAGACACTAACTTCATTCAGGTGAGGGCCTCACCCTCATGACTTAATTACCCCTAAAGGCCCCATCTCCAAATGCCTACACATTCAGGATCAGATTTTAAGGTACGAATTTTGCAAGTATGCAAATATTTAGTCCATACAATCTCCATTAAAAATATAATTTCCATTCATAATGAATGAATATATGCTTAAGTACAACATTTTAAAATGACAAAGTTTTAATGAAGATATTTTAAAGAATTTACTCATCTTGTAACACTCTGATTTTCAAGGGACTTTTCACTCAAACTTATATTGCATGATTGCACCTAGGGGACTCTGAAGTGGGACTATTTGGGTGTGAATTAGAGTCTATCAGATTCTTCAGGCTTAGACTTTCAGCTTCTTTTGATATTCTGAGTTTAAATGCATTGAAATGAAAAGTGACAAAAACTTCATCAAGACCTGTCAAAATTATTTTACTTGCTTTCAATCAATTTAATGTTTTCTATTTATAAATGAATTGGAGTGAATATCACATACTGAATGAGACTAAATTTAGAGATCAGTGACTGAATTTCATTGCAGACAGTTGATGTGAGCATCTGAAAATACTGTAATAACTGGTCATTAACAATAAAATATTTCCCTTAGTTTTAGTGTTTTAATATATTTATTTATACTCCATAAAATCAATGATAAATTTAAAAATTAATAAAATTAATGACATTGGGTTAACAGTGTCTAAGTTTCTTTTCATAATGAGGTTGGGGTTTAACGTAATTGGGGAGAAAAGTTTGCAAAAGTAAATTGCTGTTTTCACCACATCATAACAAGGGAGCTGACTACCTATGTAATTTAAGATTATGGAATTTGACTTAGATAATGTAGCTGAAGTATTTTTATCATGCTTTTCCACAGTGACATTACACAGTTTTTCCTCCCCTTTCCAAACTACCTTATTTGGAAAACAGTCACTATATAGAGCCCACAGTCAAGAAATGAAGAGCTATGCCCTGCCTGTTTAGTAGATCTACATAATTTCTTGGGAATTCTTCTATATGAAGGATTTATTTCTTCTCCCTGATTTTGATTTGTCAATTATTTATTTATATAAGTATAGACTCTTCTTTTTCTAAAGTAATTATTGATATTGTATTAAAATTGCTGTATTTATAAAGGTTTCATATGCATGTTCACTTTTTTGTGCATTGTCATATTCATTTTGTACTTAAATTGCAAATTTTATACAATTTCATTTTCTCTCCTCTCCTAGCATATAAATCATATTTTTACATATGTTAGTGGTTACTTTAAAATTTATTGTGCATATTTATAATTTTTCCATGTTCACTGTCAAATAATACTGTACTATTTAATAAGTAGTGCAGAGATTTTTGTAGGGATTCCCAATTCCTCCCTCCCAACTCTGATTACAGCATTAATGTTATTCTATAAGTACTAATCATATGATAATTACCCTGCTATTATTTTGAAGTTATATATTAGATAAATTAAATAATCTAAATTAATTTAATTTAATTAATTTTATTATTATTAATTAATTTAATAATCTAACTTAATTTAATTTATCTAATAAAAAAAAGATTTGATTTTACTTTCACTTATTTCTTCTCCAGTGTTTGTTCTTTCTTTTTTTTTTTTTTTGAGACAGAGCCTCAAGCTGTCACCCTGGATAGAGTGCCATGGCATCACAGCTCCCAGCAACCTCCAATTCCTCGGCTCAAGCAAGTCTCCAGCCTCTGCCTCCTAAGTAGCTGGGACTACAGGCGCCCGCCACAATGCCCAGCCATTTTTTGTTTGCAGCCGTCATTGTTGTTTGGTGGGCCCAGGCTGGATTTGAACCCGCCTGCTCAGGTGTACGTGGTTGGTGCCTTAGACCGTTGAGCCACAGGCTCCGAGCCTGTTCTTTCTTTATATAATGTAAATTTCTGATGTATATCATTTTTTCCATCTCTCCAAAGAACTTCATTTAACATTCCTTATGTGACAATTCCATTGGCAATGAACCCCTTTTTTTCATTTGTCTCAGAATGTCTGTACTAGTCAGCTTGGGTTACCCTGACAAAATACTGTAGACTGTCATTAAATAGTGGGAATAAATTTCTCATAGTTTTAGAGACTGGAAGTCCAAGGTCAAGAAGCTAGCAAGGTTACTGTCTCCTAAAGGGCTCTTCTTTTCTTGGGTTTCAAATGCCCACCTTCTTAGTATGTCCTCACATGGACTTCTCTAGGTCTATTTAGATGGAGGGAAGGAAGTGGGCAGAGAGGGGAAAAGAGAGGGGGGAGAAAGTGACAGTAAGAGAGAGAGCACAACTTTCTGTCATCCTTTCTTATTAGAACATTTCTTCTAATTCCATAACGACGGACCCACCTTCATGCTCTTTTCTAAATCTAATTGCATACCAAAGGCCCCATCTCCACACACAGTGACATTGGGTAGTAATGCTGCAACACTTTAATTTGGGGAGAGAGGACAGAACTCAGGCTGTTTCAAATCTTCAGTCTATTTCTCTTTTACTTTTTATACATAATTTTACTAGATTTTTGTTTTCCATTTTCATAGCTCTCTCCCCCCTTCAACTCTTTAAATAGCTGAGAAATGTTATATTTATTGTTCTTATTTATTTATAAGTAATTGTTTTTTTTTTTTTTTTTTTTTTTACGCTGTGGTCTTCATGAAGATACCATTTTTTGGGTTTGTTTTTCTGCAAGTTGAACATGATATGTTCCTGTGTAAGGTTTTTTCAAAATTATCTCACTTAAATTTCTTTATGCTTCCTGGACTTGTGGTTTGATGTTTGTTGTTAATTTTGAAAAAAAATCTCAGCCATTATGACTTCAAATATTTCTCCTATTTTGCTCTTTTGGGGGGATTCAGATTATGGACAAATTACATCTTTTGTAATTGTCCCATAGTTCTTAAATATTCCCTTCCAATTTTAAATTTCATTTTCTCTTTGCATTTCAACTTATGTAGTTTCTGCTAACATATGGAAACTACTGATTCCTTCCTTAGAAAAAGTCCACTGGTAAGTCTGTCAAAGCATTCTTTATTTATCTTATTTAAAAAAATTTTTTAGCCTGAGGACGGCACCTTTGGCTCAAAGGAGTAGGGTGCCTATGCCAGAGTTGGCAGGTTCAAACTCAGCCCTAACCAAATACTGCAAAAAAAAAAAATTTTTTTTTTAGCCTTTAAGAAAAATATTTCTCAGAGTTGCAATCTGGGTACTTCTAGGCCACCTAGTCTCCACATTTTCCATTAGATCCCTTAGCAAATTATACACAAACATTTTAAATTTAAGTATGATCATTCCAAAATCTATGTCATATCTAAGTCTGGTTCTATGTTTACTTTATCTCAGAAATTATTGGTGTTGTTGTTTGTTTCTTTGTTTAGCTTTTTATCAGGTCTTGTAACTTTTGGTTGAAAGTGAGACATGGTGTATACTAGATGAAGGAAACTAAAAAAAGACCTTTAGCGTGAGAAATTATGGAGCTCTTTCCAGGAGACATGTTGTTTTTTCTGTGTTTTTGATATGAAATGTTAATATATATTATGTTATGGTCTAATATTTCAGTTCCTGGAGAGACAATTGACAGCATCCTTCTGATTCGCCAGTGCGAGTTTCAGCCTGCCTAGTTTATTGGCGCTGCTGGCTGAGCTTCATTATTTCCAGTCTGTGCAGATTTTACATTTCTTGATTTTTGTATCTCATAATGACCTAGGTATGCCTTTACCTGCTGGAGGCTTCAACAATTTTGGGAGTTCTTTTTGTTTCTTTGTCTTTGGGCCTTGCTACAAATAACTCTGAAAGCATAGTCAAAGATTTGCAGTTCTTTTTGATGCAATTCTCTCATTATTTATTCTACGGGAGCATTTTTGGTGTCTGGAAAGTGAGGGAAAGGGAAATTCTCTATAATCCTGCGTTAGGTCCCGATATTTTAGTGGTTCTGTGTGCCAGGGATGCGCCCTTCATAAGTGCTTCTCAGACCTACTTTCCCTCATTTTAAGTGCTACAGGAAAGCCGTCCAAATTGAAGTACTTTCTTTTCTCCACATTAGTTAGACAGTGGTCTTTCCCCTTGAGGGTGGATGGAGAACAGATAACTCTGTATGTATTTCTAAATGGTTGCCTGTCCTTCTTCCTGCTGGAAAGGTAAGAATAGTTTTCTCCAGTCTTCAGCATGAGAAACTGGTGGGGCTCCAAGAGGTAAAATTCATAAAAGTTTAGGCTCCCGCTAGGACTAATTATCAGGTTAGTCAACACTGACTACCCAGGGATTTGTCAATTAAAGTTGGAATGTTCCTAACAGTATGGTTTCTTCCTCTGGCAAGCTGTGATGCTCTGTATCTGTCTTTCCAGTTTTCAGGCCAATGGCGGATCATTTATTTCTATTTAATTATCCGAAGAATCCAAGAGTAGTTGGTTCTCAGGGTATCTAGTTTATTTCTTGCAATGATGAAATGAGCATGGCAGCTTCCAAGCTCTTCATTTATCAAAGCAGAAAAGTCTCTCTTACTTGGATTTAATTCTTTATAAAATGTTGACACAGTCCTGATTTGCAATGAAATTGTAATATCATCCAAATTCTTTTCAACCAAGGGTGCACCTATAGAAGGTACCCATTATACCCGGAAGAAACAACAAAAAAAAATTTAAATCATGAAATTAAAAACAATAGGTAAACAACTACGTGCCCCCAAAAGAGAGAAAAACACAATTATATTCAAGTGGGGGGACAGAAAAGGGAAAGGGAGGCGGGTATTTGTTTAGCTTTCACCTAATGTGCGGAATGTAAGGGTATACGTCATACCCCCGGTGAAGGATTCAACCACAACTTGAACTTCACTTTATAAATGCAAAAAAGGTAATAATTTGTTCCCTCATATTATTCTGAAATAAAAAACAAAACAAACAAACAAACATCATCAAATACATCGGACACCTCTTGTAGCATGTTAGTGGCGTCTCTGGTTCTGGGCTGTTGTAGAGCCACCTGTGTACGAGCCTTACCCAAGCTGACACATGTGCACCTTGACAGTCTCTCATCCTATGTCCTCAGCCCTTCCTGCCCACCTCGTGTGTTGTGTATAGAAGCTCAGAAGTCTTATTCCTCTGAGGAAAACTGGAACAATAGAAGAATTAGGCAAGTGAATATGTGTTCCTTTTCCTTCTCTTCGTAGGATTTTCCTGATAAGGAATTTTATGTGGCTCGTTCAAGCACAGTCATATCAATCTATCAGGTAAGCCTAGCTGTGACCAGATCAATAGTGAATTCACGTGGGGCCCTTCCTCCTTCCACGGTTCTCTCCTCTCGTCCTTCATTGATATCCACTTAGTAGGTTAGAAGCACCAAAACACTCTGCCTCAGGATCCTTCTCAGGGTATCTCAGGACGAGAAAGTAGAAGAAAACAAACAAGAAAGTTCTAGAATGTTTTCATTTCTAAATGAAATGTAGTGATATTTGCCTCTTTATGTGATGTTTGTAGTTCTAAGTGTATGGTGATAACTGTACTCTCTGAAATTAGATTTCTGCAATTAGCACCTTAATTTGCCTTCCTTTGAAATGTGGATCTGGGAATTAGCACCTTCCAGATGCAGAATTTCTGTGTTATGTTAAAGAACAAATACATGAACATATGGGAAAATGTTAGTGTGAGACAACTATTTGTGATATATTTTTTTAATTTTAAAGTTTTTTTCTTTAACACTTTTGTGCTTAGTATTTCATTTTACAGAAAATTCAATAATGTGAAATGTGCATTTGATAGAGCTTCCATGAAGAAAATTAATAATACCAGTAAATAAACATGAGGAAATATTGAGACCAAGTCAAAGGGCTATTTTAAATGTAATGATTTTTTAAAATTTCAGATTAATATGAAGGTACCTAAGATTAGGTTGCATTAATACAACCTTGTAAGCCTAAATTCTCTAATCATAGTTTTATTTCTTTAATATTTGTATTATCATCATATCTTCTTGTGTGGTTAGGTTTCAAACATAAAATCATAAACATAGATAAAGAATGTGGTTTTATTAAAATCCTTAGGTTTTTGGAAAATTTATCTTTTAAAACAATCTCTCTTTATTGTTTATAATTGCTAATAAACCTTGTTAGTATATAAATTAAAAATATTTTGAGGTACTATTCAAATTTTTAGACATTAAAATAAGATTTTTACATTATTCATAGAAATGACCCCAAGGGTTTTGGGTAGAATTGAATTATTTTCTTTCTAGTATTATTATTATAATTATGATTACTTTATGCTTATATTGATAACATTTTCTCATATTTACCCAGTAAATGTGACAATTACACAATATCAAGTGTTTTTCCTTTAATTTCCTTAGAAGTTTCACTAAGAGTGCATTTTTCAGTTTTAATATACAATTAATCTATTTCTTTCTCAAAGTTATATATATCTTAAGTCAATCTATTATTAAGTCATAGTCCAAAGTTTAGCATTTATCCATCACAATTTATTTCTACCATATGTCTGATATTAAATTCTCCTGTTTACTACACTTATAGACAAAGGTCAATTTCTAAGCGAAATTGAAGACTGTAACCCCCAAGACTTATATCTTATCTTAAATCATCTTCTGGCTTCCAGAGCCTCATATAGTTCAAAGAATGTCAAGTTCCTCAGTGACTGATGATATAGGAAGAAAAGCGAATCATAGTAATACACTTAGAATGCTAACAATTCATATAGAATTTCATACTCAAGACACCGAACCTTTGCTTCTTCATTTTATAAGTCTCAAAAATTAAATATCAAAGTTATTAAACGATGATCTACATTTCTTGAAGCAGTTTGTAGGCTAGAAACAAACTACTATTAAACACAGCAAAATCGATGAATCTGAAAAACATTATTTTAAACAAAAAGGGGAGCGAAGCCACACACAGGAAGTACAAACTGTGGGATTACAATTATATCAATCTGTGTGCAGTCAAATTGACATATTGTGGTAAAAATCAGCATTTGGAAAGTAGGGACAAATAAGTAGGAGGAAATTTATTCGAAGAAGGCAAAAGGGACATTTCCTGGGTATATAAAATGTTCCATGAAGTGGTGTCTTCCAAGGCTGCCATAACAAAGTACCACAGACTGGAGTGGTTTAACAACAGAATTGTTTTTCCTAGGTTTTGGAGGATGCAAATCCAAGGTCAAAGTAGTGTGAGGCTTGGTCTCTCCTGAGACCTTTCTCTTTGGCTTCCAGGCAGCTACCTTTGCACTGTGTCCTCACGTGGCCTCGTTCTTCGCGCATGTGCACTCCCCGTGTTTCTTGCTCTTCTTATAAGGACTTCATTGCTGTTAAATTAAGGCCCGACCTTTATGACATCGTTTATCTTTAATTACCTCCTTAAAGGTTTTACCTCCAAATATAGTCACATTCTGGGTTAGGGTTTCAACCTGTAATTTTTTGGAAGGTAGGGTAAAGGATATAATTCAGTCTAAAACATGTAAGTGGATAGATAGGTGCTTTTAATTTTCCAAACCCATAGAATCGATCATTTAAGATTTATGTATGTTACTTTGCTTACTAAACTTAAATTAAGAAAAAACAGCACAATACTCAAGTGAGGGAATTTGAAAGCTGATTTTAACTATAATAGCATATATTATTCATTTAAATATATTTTGGTATTTATATTGTTTTGAGGATATACAAAAGCTAAATTGTATGCCAAGATTGAAAAGTAATATTAAGTAGATATGTGACTTTTGCAACTTTTATCTAGCAATGTTAATAGTCTATTCTTTGCTAGTCAGATAATAAAGGAGAATATAAGCTTTATTGGGTGGGTGTGCCTACTGTCAGTATCACTCAGAATTATCTGGTGCAGTACAATTAAAAACCACAACTTTAAAATAAGGATTGACCAAAATTTTGACAGAACTCAGACTGAAATAGTTTCTGTGATCCATGAGCTTGCAGATATATATATATTGTATGTGCAGGAAATGTACTGCCCACAGAAAAGAAAGGCATGAAATAGTAATGGACACATGAAGTTTATTTTGCTCACATTGGACACCTGTGCACGGAGCATTCAAGAACGATATATTGTGTCATATTATTGGTAATTTTAATGAAGTGTGTCAAAGGATTCTTTTCCCAGCTGCAGGAAACTCTTAACAATTGAATTTCACTGAAAAGTAGCATCTTCCTGCGTCTCACACAGATGTTATACAAATAACAAGCTCTTCAGGCTCAGGTCTGTGTTTCCCATGGAAGAAGACAACCACTCTTGTTATGTAACATCTTCAACCGCCTGCTCTGCTGATGCCACACAAGAGCACATTTCCATGTGTTTCCTTTGTTCAATATATCGCCTTCAGGGTTTTCAGTTGATGCTTTATAAATAAAGTATGCTTGAGTGACATTCCAAGGAATAGTGCAATGTACAATAATAAAACAGTTGTAACATTAAAAGGCGAAGGTGTTACAATGGTAAATCTTCTTGGCAAGATGGAGCTACGGGTACAACCTCCCGTGTGGGAAAAGGATAACTTGGCAGGATGCTTTTATTGTTATTTCTGTTATATAAATGCTATACTAAATATTACAGAAGCTCAGAAAAAAATATGACTGCTTGGCTATAAAAGAGCTTAAGCCAAAAGCTAGAGGCGTGAACTGTGCAGGCAAGTGTTATGCAGAAGCAGACCTATAATTCTCCAACCCTGCAAATTTATAAGAAAGATCATCTTTAGCCTCAGTCCTTAGATGACTTAGTCCTTCCACCTTTTAAGGGTGACTTATTCTTAGTGTCTGAAGCTTTGGAGTATACTACACCAGGTTGACCAGATAGTTAATGCCAATAACATGATTTATGATAAACACATGATTTTGTAAGCCTGAGGCTATGGACCATACCAGGCAGTAACCAAGGTGATAATAAATGTGATTTATGATAAATGCCTTATTTGACTTTGGAGGAACTTTGGCATATGAAAGCTAAGGGCACTCATACAGACACTGCATGTCTATTTGACTGACACTCACTAAAACCTGGACATCAAGACTTTGGTGAGCTTCCACGGTTGGTAACAATCTGTATATGTGGTCACACATCCTTCCTGGGAGACTTAAGCACATCCTGTGTGACTACTCTGGGTGGAGACACCAGGACTATTGTGCTGTTTTCACCTGAGCGTCTCCTCACAGCCCTCCTGCTTGGGAGGCTGCAGGAGGAGTCTGAGGGTGCCGTGAGCTATGATGCCACAGCACTCTAACAAGGGTGACAAAGTGAGACTCTATATCTCAAAAAAAAAAAAGTAATTTCTTGTGGTAGTATAAAGATGAGCATAAGAGTATTTTGAGAAAGAATCTAAACCCAACTTATAAAAGTTGTACTTTTACATCTGCCTTTAATGAAAAACATTTGAGATCCCTCTTTGAAAGCTTGAATCCCTGGAACTTATGTTATCATTAAAATTTCATTATGTTTACAGAAAAAGCCATTTGTAATTTTAACTCTATCTGTACTACAAAGGTCATTAAAAAGTATGAAGCTCTTCATGGTTAGATCATTAGTGTAGGTATGAAGAAGGCATGAAAAGGTAAAACTTTCTACTTTATTTGTAGAACAAATGCTTACCCGATTCTATGAAAGATTTAATCTGGATTACACTCTACGAGGTACACAAATCTAAAGATTCACTACCTGTCAAAAAATGCTGAAAGGAATGGTGGATGAGCTCTACATCATGGTTAATACCAAGGATATTTTGGACTTAATTCCCAACATACGGAATTTTTAATCTAATATTTTTATGTATTTAGCTAACATAGTATAATACAGTAAATTATAGAAACACAGTTGCTTTTGATTCACTAATTACCATTTTATCTTTGGAGGGTGAATGACTTTGAATTTTATTTACAGTAGTAAAGGACGCATAACTTTTTGTTTGAAAGAGAATAAAACATTTAAAGTTCTTTACATGTGATTCAGCCAGTCATCCTAGAAAGAACATGCCAAATTTCATAAGACTCTGAGTTGAAAACAGAAGTTTTGGGTAAATATTCCTTATGAAGAAAACAAATAAAAAACACTGTAATTACCTGAAATAATGATTTTCTTCTATATGGCCATAATGTTGAAATGATGCTGTTTTAGCTATGTGCAAAAGAGCTTATTTCAAACAAACTAAGTAGCATTAGACAAATTATGTGTTTAAAAACCTGAGATGCTAATCAAGAGAGAAGGATATAATGAAACTCATGCAAATTTAAACTAAAGGCTTGGATGTATGAAATGGAAACATAGCCCACACCTCCCCCCAACACACACATGTAGAAAAATATAGAACCAGAAAGTGTAGGTTTCCTGTCTAAGAGGAAAAGAATCCGCTCTTAACATAGATTAAAAAGAAACTATGAGGATGATTCTGGGAATGCTATGATGTTGGAAGTACCAAGAACCTGTCTTTCCATCTAGGCAACAATTGTACTGGGAGCATCATTCCGATGTAACTATCTTAGAACGCTGCAGTCAGTCAGAAATCAGCTTTCACATAGCTTGTTGAGGACAGAGGGGACAAAAAGTACCCTATCTTCCAAACACCAGGTATCTGTGCTCTGCTTACAAAGAGGAAGGTGGGTCTTGTTGGACCTTTTTGCCACTGTTGCAAGTCCCTTCCCCTCTGGGTGACACAACTACAAGAGAATGTAAAATGCCTTGCTGCCTTTTACCCACTTTCGTTTTTCTCTTTTTACCATTTTTTTGGAGGAAGATATTAAAAACTAGGACACTGAAAAGAAATTCCATATATATGAAAAATTATAAAGTGACTGTTTATGTCCAGGGTAAGTAATAGACTTATAAAGATCTGAGAAGTCTTTTAAGTTTCCACCTCAAGATAAAACTTGTTACAGAGCTAGCCTACAATGATTAACAAAATAAAACAGTAACAGAGTAGAGCCACATTTTTTAGGTTTAGATATCTCGTTTTTAATAAAAAAAAATTGTAAGTCATACAAAGAAACAGTAAAGAAATATGGTCCATTCAAAGGAAAAATAAACATAAACTATTTTTGAAAAAGATCCAATGATAAATTCACTAGAAAAATACTTTTCTTAAAGATGTTCAAAGAACTAAGAAAGAAGTGAAGAAAGCCTAGAAAATACTGTAGAAACAAGATGTATATGGAAATAAGGAAATAGAAAACACAAAGAAACCTAAAATTCTGGCCCTGAAAAGTACAATAACTAAAATGGTTAATTGTTTACAGTAATTTAAAGTCTGACTTGAGCAAGACAAAAGAACTAGTTGGTGAACTTAAAGGTACAAAAATGGAAAGATCGTGTCTAAAGAACAGAACAAAAGAGATAGGAGAAAGGTGACACCATCAAGCAGAAAAACGTACATTCTGAGAATCTGAGAAGGCGATTAAGATAGAATGTGAGAATTAATATCTGAAAAAATAATGGCTAAGAAATTCCAAGTTTTATCAAAGATACACATACATGCGTCCAAGAATCTTAATAAACTCCAAGTAATATGCACTTAGAGACCCACACCAAGACACGTTATGCTCAAACTTTTGAAACCCAAAGACAAATACAAGAGCAGCCAAAGAGAAGTGACTGACATAGAGGGAATCCTCTATAAGATTATCATCACATTCTCACAAGGGCCAGAAGGCAGTGGGCTGATATATTTAAAGTGCTAAGAACAAACAAAAAACTGTAACTAAGAATTCTATAACTGGAAATATTTTCCTTCAAACTGAGGGAGAAACTAAGACATTCCCTGATACACGAAAGCTGACCGAAATTGTAACCACTAAACCTCCCCTGAAAGAAATGTTCAAGAGAGTCCTGGAAAATGAAATGGAAGGTTACTAAACAGTACTTAAAGATGTAAAGCAGTAGCTCAGCGCCTGTGGCTCAATGGGCTAAGGCTCCAGCCACGTACACCTGAGCTGGCAGGTTCAAATCCAGCCCAGGCCTGCCAATCAACAATGAAGGCTACAATCAAAAAATGGCCGGGTGTTGTGGCAGATGCCTGTAGTCCCAGGTACTTGGGAGGCAGAGGCAGGAGACTTGCTTGAGCCCAGGAATTGGAGGTTGCTGTGAGCTGTGATGCCACAGCACTCTATCCAGGGTGA
>CAUYRH010026857.1:0-14855 GCA_963574655.1 Perodicticus potto
GGCGCCTGTGGTCCCAGCTACTTGGGAGGCTGAGGCAAGAGAATCGCTTAAGCCTAAGAGCTGGAGGTTGCTGTGAGCTGTGACTCTACAGCACTCTACGGAGGGCGATAGAGTGAGACTCTGTCTCTACAAAAAAAAAAAATTAATTAAATAAAAAGTTTAAAAAAAAAAGGAAGAAAATTAAGGATTTATATTTTATATACATACAATAAAACTATAGAAGGAAACCAAAGACCTAAGAACAGTGGTTACCTTAGGGGAGTGAGAACTGGGCAGACAGAGGAAAGTTGGAGGGGATGCTCATCACTAAGTATTTTTTTATACTTTTTAGCTTTTGAACCATGAATAGCACCTATTCATAAACTGAAAAAATATATATATATATTTTTTGAGACAAGAGTCTTATTTTGTCATCTTCAATGCCTGTGGCGTCATAGCTTACAGTAACCTCAAAATCTTGGGCTCAAGCGATTCTCTTGCCTTAGCCTTCCAAGTAGCTGGGACTATGGGTGCCTGCCACAACATCTGGCTATTTTTTTTTTTTTGAGACAGAGTCTCAAGCTGTCACCCTGGATAGAGTGCTGTGGCATCACAGCTCACAGCAACCTCCAATTCCTGGGCTTAAGCAAGTCTCCTGCCTCCGCCTCCCAAGTAGCTGGGACTACAGGTGCCTGGCACAATGCCTGGCCATTTTTTGGTTGCAGCCACCACTGTTGTTTGGTGAGCCCGGACTGGATTCGAACCCACCAGCTCAGGTGTACGTGGCTGGCGCCTTAGCCCGTTGAGCCACAGGTGCCGGGCCACATCTGGCTATTTTTACAGAAGGGGTCTTGCTCTAGCTTAGGCTGGTCTTGAACTCGTGAGCTCAGATGATCCACCCACCCTGGCCTCCCAGAATGCTAGGATTACAGGTGTGAGCCACCACACCCAGCCCTATAAACTGAAATTTTAAAATAAGGGCAAGTAGCTAAACACTATAAGCCATTCTATGGAGAAGCCCTTCTACAAGATCACACAATAGTGATGGGAATGCCTCTCCCTCAGCAGCATGGGTCACTCTCCAGGAAGTTCTAAGTTACTATGTAGGTAGAGTTGTACCTAGGACTAGGGGGGAGAAGTCAGGCAAAATGCAGTGGCCACACCCTGCTGCCTTCACAAAGATAACATTCCCTGCAGAGCTGGTTCTGCTCATTGTGGGGAGCATCAGTTAAAGGCTCTGTGCTGCGCTTCCCACCCCCCACCTCTCCACAACCAGGGACAGCTGCAGGCAAAGAAGATCTTTGTTTCTTCCAAGTTCATTTGTTTCCCTTGCTAGGATCATAATTCTTCATTTGTGACATCACCATGTGCTACAGTGGGGCGGGGAGGCTGGGATGTCACAAACAGAGGATTCTGTTACAAACTCAGGATTCTGGCTCCAGAGTGAGCAAGAGAGAAAAGAAACCCAAAAGACTCCTTTTGAGACAAAGCCTTTGCCTATGTAAACCTCAGAAAACGTGACAGCAGACAGAACTGCTTTCCAAATGCACACACAACAACAAAACAAACTCATGAAGTGCACTAGAAGACACTGTGGTTATTAAAACCAATGGATAAAAGAGGGGTGCTAATAAGTTAATGCTGGGACTCTGCAAATGCTCATCAGATATATTTATTACCAAATAAAAGACCTTCAGAGTGTTAAGAATGATTCTTCAGGCGGCACCAGCCACATACACCGAGGCTAGCGGGTTCAAACCCGGCCTGGGCCAGTTAAACAACAACAACTATAACAAAAATATAGCCGGGCGTTGTGGTGGGCACCTGTAGTCCCAGCTACTTGGGAGGCTGAGACGAGAATTGCTTAAGCCCAAGAATTTTTTTTTTCTTTAGAGTCTCTCTTTATCACCCTCAGTAGAGTGCCCAGGTTGGTCTCCATCTCCTGGCCTCAAACAATCCTTCATAACCAAGTTCAACTCCTGGGTTTAGGCGATTCTCTTGCCTCAGCCTCCCAAGTGGCTGGGACTACAGACGCCCGCCACAACATTCAGCTACTTTTTTGTTGCAGTTTGGCTGGGGCCGGGTATATACACCCTTGGTATATGGGGCTGGCACCCTACCCACTAAGTCACAGGAATTTGAGGTTGCTGTGAGCTATGACACCACAGCACACTACCAAGGCGATACAGTGAGAATCTGTTTCAAAAAAAAAAAAAAGAATGATTCTTCATGTGCCCCTTTATCAAATATTTCTTGAGTACCTGAGACAGAAAGTGCTGAGCCAACTGCCACAAGAGTGACAATTTCCTTCCTTAGATGGTACTCACAAATTTATCTATCCTGATCAGTGTTTTTGTGTTCCTTTTTATTTAATTTCATTTTTTGTAGAGACAAGGTCTTGCTATGATGTCTATGCTGGTTTTGAACTCTTGACCTGAAGTGATCCTTCCACCTCAGCTTCCCAAAGTGGTGAGATTACAGCGTGAGCTACTATGTCTGGCCCTGATCAGTGGTTTTTATTATAACATTTTTGGAGCCATCTCCCCTTTTGAAACTCTAGTGAAAACTATTTCTAAGTGCCATCTAAAGAAGGGAGTTAGGAATTATAAAGATCAGACATGATAACTAAAAGATCTAGGCCAGGCAAGGTGGCTCATACCTGTAATCTTAGTACTTTGGGAGACCAATGTGGAAGGATTGTTTGAGGCCAGGAGATGGAGACCAACCTGGGCAACACAAGCAAACCACATCTTTACAATATAAAGTTAACAAAATTGGCCAGCTGTGGTGACAAATGACTATAGTCCCAGCTACTCCAGCTATTTGAGAGGCTGAAACAGAAGGATCGCTTGAGCCCAGGAATTCAAGATTACGTTGAGTTATGATTGTACCACCACACTCCAGAATGAACAAAAGAGTAGTACACGTCTATAATTAAAAAAAAAAAAAAAGTAGACAGGACCTCTCTTTTTTCCTTTTTTTTCAGACAGAGACTTGCTCTATCACCCTCAGTGGAGTACTGTGGTATCACAGCTCACGACAACCTCAAACTCTTGGGCAATCCTCCTGCTTCAGCCTCTAAAGTAGCTAGGACTACAGGTGCCCACAGTAACAGCTAGTTAGTTTTTCTATTTTTAGTAGAGACAGGGTTTCGATTTTGCTCAGGATGGTCTTAAACTCCTGAGCTGAAGTAATCCACCTGCCTCAGGCTCCCAAAGTTTTTTCTCTCACAGGTGTGAGCCACCATGCTCGGCTTTTTTTTTAATTAATAAGACAAAGGCTGAGTACGGTGGCTCATGCCTATAATCCCAGCTAATAGGGTGTATGAAGCAAGAGAATCACTTAAGCCCATGAGTTTGAGGTGGCTGTGAGCTGTCCCACTTTACTGAGGGTGACATAGCGAGACTCTGTCTCAAAAAAAAAAAAAAAAAAAAAGGAGTATCCAAACGCAATATTTAATTCCAAATCACTTTTTCTCTATTAACCAGCACACTTTTATTTATTATTATTTTTTTTGAGACAGAGTCTCAAGTTGTTGCCCTAGGTAGAGTGCTGTGGCATCATAGCTCACAGCAAACTCCAAATCTTGGGCTTAAGCGATTCTCTTACCTCAGCCTCCCAAGTAGCTGGGACTATAAGCGTCCGCCACAACACCCGGCTATTTTTGGTTGCAGATGTCATTGTTGTTTGGCAGGCCTGGATGGATTCGAACCCGCCAGCTCCAGTATATGTGGCTGGTGCCCTAGCCGCTTGAGCCACAGGCGCCGAGCAACCAGCACACTTTTAGGCCTTGACCTTACATCAGCAATAGAAACAAACTTAAATAACAAATTAACTTTGTTTTTTATCATAAAGCCAAATATTACTAAGAAAAGTACGTACCGTAGCCAATAAACAAAAAAATTGAAAGAGGAAAGAAAAAATCAAAACCCCGATTTAAATAATATACTATTCTAGATTTTTTGTACCATACTACTACTTCTTTTTTTTTTTTTTCTCCAGACAGAGCCTCAAGCTGTCACTCTGGATAGAGTGCTGTGACATCACAGCTCACAGCAACCTCCAACTCCTGGGCTCAAGCGAGTCTCCTGCCTCCACCTCCCAAGTAGCTGGGACTACAGGCGCCTGCCACAACGTCCGGCCATTTTTTGGTTGGAGCTGTCATTGTTATTTGGTGGGCCCAGGCTGGATTTGAACCCGCCAGCTTAGGTGTACATAGCTGGCGCCTTAGCCCGTTGAGCCACAGGCGCCGAGCCTATACTATACTACTTCTCATAATTATCATACACACAAACAAGAATTTTGTGACTGGTGGCACCTGTGGCTCAGCGAGTAGAGCGCCAGCCCCATATACCGAGGGTGGCAGGTTCAAACCAGGCCTCGGCCGAACTGCAAAATGAAAAAATAGCTGGACGTTGTGGTGGGCGTCTGTAGTCCCAGCTACTCAGGAGGCTGAGGCAAGAGAATCGCCTAAGCCCAGGAGTTGGAGGTTGCTGTGAGTTGTATGATGCCACAGCACTCTACCGAGGGCGATAAAGTGAAACTCTGCCTCTACTAAAAAAAAAAAAAAAAAAAAAAAAAAAAATGTTGTGACAAAGAGCAGATTAAATTATCTCATAGCTATACTTTACCTTCCGAAAATCTCGCTTCTCAAAATCGGTTTCTGCTATTTTTTCATATTCCATGACTGCATTAGCATTTTTGAACTGCACGGAAAACACAGGAAAGTTTTAATGAGGTTGTAGATTCAAGGATAACAAAAAACAAGGCCTTGGTAAATTTCAATTTGAATTGAGTAAATATATCTCCCTCAAATATACCACACTGCCTCTTTTGATTAAACAAGATCAGACTCATACCTTCTGCTGCACCTGAGCATTTTTATGATCCAGTTCTAGAGCCCTCTGGAAACTGAGACAAGATACCATGACATTCTTTAGAGAGAGGTGGCACTTGCTCTCTCATAGATGCCCCTAAAAGATTTTCTTTCAAGAAAATCATAACCATAGAGCTTTCACAAATCAAACTGATCAAGACTCCTTTAATAGAAAGGCTAAGACCCAAATTTCACCTTCAGTTGAAAATTCAAGTCAGGAACACAAGAGTGATGCCGTGATACACAAAAAATAAACGCAATGCATTGCTAGAGATTGAGCATAAGTTTTGAGATTCCCACTAAAATGCATGCAGGGGTAAACCGTATACATAGTCATGGGCCACATAATAACATTTTGGTCAACAATAAACCAGCTATATGGCCTATGTGTTGGTGGTCCCACAAGATTATAGTATCGTATTTTTACTGTACCTTTTTCTATGTTTAGACACACAAATACTATTAGGACACAACTGCCCCCAGTATTCAGCAGAGTAACATGCAGTACACATTGGTAGCACAGAAGCAACAGGTTACACCATCTAGCCTACTGTGTGTAGTAGGCTATACCATCTAGGTTTGTGTGAGTACACTTACAACGTTTGTACAACGGCAAAATCATCTGACAGAATGTACTCCTGTCATTAAATGACAAATAACTGTGAGATGGAACTAAAATACATTTTAAGTGCTAGTAATTTATAATCAGAATTTGAACTAACTTCATTCAAATCAATCCCTTAAGTATTTGTCTATTCCTCTGGCCATCTCAGAAATCCTCCTATTTTCATAGATTTTTTAAAGCTGAAATTCATATTCAAAACTAATTTTATAGATAAGGAAGTTGAGGCTTAAGAGAGACTATGAGACTTGCCTAAAGTCACCCAGGTGTGGCTGATGGCAAAAGTGGGACTAGATCTCAGTTCTGACTTTCAAGTCACTATTCTTTCCAAATATACCACATCACCTCTTTTGATACAAATAGGATCAGAGCCATACCTCCTGTTGTGCCTGAGCATTTTTATGATCCAGTTCTAGGGCTCTCTGGAAACTGCGACAAGCTGCCATGGCATTCCCTAGAGAGAGGTGGCACTTGCCCTCTCGTAGATGTCCCTAGAAGAGGAAACACAAAGAAGCATTGACCAAATGATTGACCAACAAAATCAACACTGGAACAAACATCACATAAAACCAACAGGGGATGAAAATGGCTAGAGCTAGGAGATACTTAGCAATGTTAGGAGAAATTTTTGATTGTTACCACTGAAGAGAGGGGGTGCTGATACTTAGTGATTGAAGGCCAGAGATATTGTAAACATTCTTCAATACACAAGACAGCCCCTACAACAAAGAATAATCTGGCCTGAAATGTCAATGGTGTCAAGACTGAGAAACCCTGGACTAGAGGAGCACAACTGTAGCAACTCAGCCTTCCCCCAACAGTTCCATTACATACCCGGACAAAACTGTCATCCAACCTCACTGACTGTTGTGCATCTCCAAGAGCTTCTCGGAACCGTCCAAGCATCATCAATGTAGCTGCTCGATTACCATAATAGCTAGCATTCTTAGGACAAGTATCTATAGAAGAGGCAGAGAATGTAAAACAAACCTTAGCATAGGTCACTGCTTCAGAAACTTACGGGGCATCTCCCTCAGAATGATGTCAAGGGAACAGACCTCTGGGAATGTTGACACATTTTCTTTAATATGCCATAGTCAAAATTTTTGATTACCTGTGCAAATAAGACAGTGGCAGTGATAAAATCAATTTTAAAAGAAAACAACTTGGGCAGTGCCTGTGGCTCAAAGGAGTAGGGCACCAGCCCCATATGCTGGAAGTGGTGGGTTCAAATCCAGCCCCAGCCAAAAACAAACACACAAACCAAAAACAAACAAAAAAAAAAAACTTGCAGCTTTAAAGTGCAATGATTACCTTTTGGCATGGAGTGGAAGCTCATTAATGTCCTTAATGAACTATGTTCTGCTAAAGGAGATACTAAAATGAATGTATGTTTACTGAGTTCAGATAAGCAACTTAGGGGAAGAATGCTGAGGTAGGATTGACATGCTAGCAGGTAAGCACAGAGATAATAACTAAGACTTGATTTTATCTACAAAGGTCACTTTCTAAGATGGTACATAGCAACGACGACAAACTGGCAACGACCGAGATATGTTTTGGTGAGTATCCTTTTGTCATAACATTCAATATTTCTAGAACTGCCCTAATTCATCAAAAGAAAAACTACTCACTCCAGTTAGGAAGTTATCACTCAGGAGCTCAGTAAGCCTGAAGAAGTCCATGCAGTGAACAATTATCAACACACTAAGCAAAAGGCTACTTCTGAGAGAGAGCTATTTATAATAGTATTTGACAAGTAAGTAAGTATCAGGTGCTTCTCACCTATGGCTTTTGTGTAATAGTTATAAGCTTCGTTGTAATCTTTCTTGGCATAGTATGCATTTCCTTGTTCCTTGAAAGACTCTGCTTCTCTGAAAAGTAAAGAGAAAATCATGTCATGTAGGGAAAACCCCTGTAATCTTACAGGAGCAATCTCTGGTATAGAGCGCTGGACACATTGAGCTGAAAGTTAGTGTGATACCTGAAGTAATTTATAGATTTGTTCAATAGGTTGATGGACCAAAAGGAAGGACTAATAAAAGAATGTGACTTCTTCAGATGCTATCATTTATCACTTAGAGACATTCAAACTAAATCAAGAGAACTCTTCTCTTGGCTTGGCGCCTGTGGCTCAAGCGGCTAAGGCATCAGCCACATACACCTGAGCTGGCGGGTTGGAATCCAGCCCGGGCCTGCCAAACAACAATGACAGCTGCAACCAAAAAATAGCCAGGTGTTGTGGCAGGTGCCTGTAGTCCCAGCTACTTGGGAGGCAGAGGCAGGAGAATCGCTTGAGTCCAGGAGTTGGAGGTTGCTGTGAGCTGTGATGCCACAGCACTACCCAGGGCAACAGCTTGAGGCTCTGTCTCAAAAAAAAAAGAAAAAGAAAAAAAGAAAACGCTTCTCATGCCACATGCTTTGCTTTACCATTCCTGCCTATAGTTGTCCTTCTGCAGGAATGGCAAATTTAGACATTCTCTCACAGCAACTATATTTTTGTATCTACTTCCTTTCCATTGTGTCAGGACTGCAGCCTCTTACAAACCTACAGAAAATCAGTTACAAGTAATTCCAATCAGGGGCAACTGATTTTTCAATTGTGTCATCCTTAAGTGTTTTAATGATTTCATCTCTGAAAAGTGGCTGTGTATTTCAAAACTGGAAGGAAAGCAGAGTAAAAGCAGGTAGCCAAGGAGTTAAGAGGATGTATTAGTATCTATCTAAGATAGGGACAGAGTTGAGGAATAGCAGAGACTAAGAACTTGGATGACAGGGACACACATACATACAAAGTACAGGCTACCAGTGCCATGCTAAAAGGAGTACCCAGCTACTGGTGTTCCCACTGCCCATCACATCTATGCGTGCACTTAATGCCCCCTTTACTATCCCTTCCAGGACCTTATACATTCAACAAGCGAGTTATACAAAAATTTCCTCCTATCCCTAAAATATTTTTTTTTTGAGACAAGGTCTTACTCTGTCACTCAGACTGGCATGATCACAGCTCACTGTAGCCTCAAACAATTCTCCTCTGTCTCTCTTGAGTAGATGGGACTTCAGGCATATGCAACCAGTCCCAGCTAATTTTTCTTAATTTTTACAGAGACAGTCTCATGATATTGACCAGGCTCAAAGATCTAATTTTTAGAATTGTGCCATTAGACAGTTACAAAATAGGGAATTATATGCTTGGTTAAGTAATTGGAATCAAATCAGACATGACCACAGTGTTTTGTTTTTTTTTTGTGACAGAGCCTCAAGCTGTCACCCTGGGTAGACTGCCGTGGCATCACAGCTCACAGCAACCTCTAATTCCTGGGCTCAAGCAAGTCTCTTGCCTCCGCCTCCCAAGTAGCTGGGACCACAGGCGCCCGCCACAACGCCCAGCCATTTTTTTGGTTGCAGCCGTCATTGTTGTTTGGCGGGCCCAGGCTGGATTCGAACCCACCAGCTCAGGTGTACATGGCTGGCGCCTTAGCCCGTTGAGCCACAGGCGCCGAGCTGACCACAGTGTTTTAAAAGAACAAGCTAGTAACCTCTATCAAAGGTACCCAAAATCATCCTACTGTCCAACCTGAGTGACAAAGATAATTCTTTACTGAAATGATTTCTGCAACATAACTAAATATCTGAGCATTTTTGTTATAAGGAAGAATCTTTGTAGCTGAGCATTGTGGTGGGTACCTATAGTCCCAACTACTTGGGAGGCTGAGGCAAGAGAATGGCTTAAGTCCAAGAGGTTGCTGTGAGCTGTAACGCCACGGCACTCTACCTAGGGTGACACAGTGAGACTCTGTCTCAAAAAAAAAAAAAAAAACGAAAGGGCAGCGCCTGTGGCTCAAAGAGTAGGGCGCCAGCCCCATATACCAGAGGTGGCGGGTTCAAGACCAGCCCCGGCCAAAAACTGCAAAAAAAAAAAAAAAAAAGGCCAGCGCCTGTGGCTCATCAAGTAGGGCACCAGCCCCATATACCGAAGGTGGTGGATTCAAACCTGGCCACAGTCAAAGTCCAAAACAGAAAAATAGCTGGGCGTTGTGGCGGGCGCCTGTAGTCCCAGCTACTCGGAAGGCCGAGGCAAGAGAATTGCCTAAGCCCAGGAGTTGGAGGTTGCTATGAGCTATGACACCACAACACTCTACCCAGCTTGAGACTCTGTCTCAAAAAAAAAAAAAAAAAAATCTTCAGGAAAGATCCCCAACTATAAGACTTAAAGGACTAACTGAATCTTATGACCTGGTACACTGTCCTGTAACTCTAAATTAAGTAAAGTACTATAAAAACTCTGAAGAGCCTGGCGCTTTTTTTTTTGTGGAGACAGAGTCTCATTTTATCGCCCTCGGTAGAGTGCCGTGGCATCACACAGCTCACAGCAACCTCCAACTCCTGGGCTTAGGCGATTCTCTTGCCCCAGCCTCCAGAGTAGCTGGGACCATAGGCACCCGTCTCAAGGACCAGCTGCTTTTTTGTTTTGCAGTTCAGTCGAGGCTGGGTTTGAACCTGCCACCTTCGGTATATAGGGCCAGTGCCCACTCACTGAGCCACAGGTGCTGCCCGAGCCTGTCTTTTAAAAGCATGTAGCCAAAGGATTTGAAGAAAGAGCTTTTCCCAAACTGGATTTCAGAAGTTGAGTCAAAATGCAGTGAAGAAATGGAGTAGGGCGGCGCCTGTGGCTCAAAGGGGTAGAGCACTGGCCCCATATGCCAGAGGTGGCGGGTTTAAACGCAGCCCCGGCCAAAAACCGCAAAAAAAAAAAAAGAAAGAAAGAAATGGAGTAGTAAGTACCATGGTAGACACTAGGCCCATACGGTATCTGAGAAGACTTAGCCCCTTCAGTAAGCTAGTGGCTAAGAATACACAAATCCTTGAGGAAAACCAAAGACATCTAGGCACTTGGACAGGCACCGTGTCAGCAGTGTAAAGCTTGTTAGTCAAAAGTGAAACAATCTCTAGGGCTACTAAAAGGTTCTCCTTCCTTTCTGGAACACTACTCTCATGGGGGGGAGTGAGTTCAGCTTTGGCTTCTGAAAAATATAAAGGATGACTTCTACAGAAGATTATTAACAATTACTGAGGCCAGGTATTTTCCACACATTCCCCTCTCTAAACAATTAGTGAAGTAAATTTCATTACTCTCATTTTTCAAAGGAGGAAATTAAGGCTTGGAGGTTAAGGTCAGGATGTAACCCACATGTGTCAGATTCCAAAGCTTGCACACTTTTTACTGTACTAAGCTTTCCTTACAATGTTCCCCTCCACCCACTGCTAAATACTTTGAAAATTAATCTGCACCAGTGGGAATAAAACAAGGACAATAAATATAAATTTATTTCAACTAAGGCACAGAATAGACCCAGCATATAAAATTCAAACTCAGAAATGAAATCTGGTTTAAACAAGCTAAATGGCATTCCTAACAATTAGTCACAGAGGAAGCAGGACTCCATTCTCTTTAACATGCAAGATCTAGTG
Organism: Perodicticus potto; assembly: GCA_963574655.1. Classification (NCBI taxonomy): domain Eukaryota; kingdom Metazoa; phylum Chordata; class Mammalia; order Primates; family Lorisidae; genus Perodicticus; species Perodicticus potto. The sequence goes on from CAUYRH010026857.1 coordinate 10,953, forward strand.
AACCGGACTTTGCCTCCCCCAAGAAATGCATTTTATTTTAGTAAATGATGAGTAGATTCCATTCTAGAGCAAACAAAGCAAGTAATGTAGAGTCAGCCCACAGCAAAAAGAACAAGAAGAATTGTGTTGTGACAAGTTACCATGTCTTTAATCTCACACTGCGCAGCATCAAGCTAGAATTAGCTATTCCCACACAACTGCCTCAATTAAAGGACTTATTTTCATAGCAAGGTGGCTGATTAACAGCTGCCTAAACAATGGGCACTTAGTGCTTTTAGGCTGAAGGCTTATTTTTTGCCTCCAGGTCCAAAGTCAAAAGAGGAGTCCCTTCCCCACAAAATAAACAACTGCGAGACCAGTCCAGGAAAGAGTGGATCTTTGGAGCCCAGAATGGCAGCGGCAAGAACTGAACAAGGGGGGCTCAGCACAGTGCCCCACACCTGTAATCCTAGCACTGTGGAAGGCCAAGGCAGGTGGTGGATTGCTTGAGCTCAGGAGTTCAAGACCAGCCTAAACTAGAGTGAGACCCCGTCTCTACTAAAAAGAGAAAAACTAGGGAGGCACCTGTGGCTCAAGTGAGTAGGGTGCTGACCCCATATACCAAGGGTGGCGGATTCAAACCCAGCCTCGGCTGAACTGCAACAAAAAAACAGCCGGATGTTGTAGTGGGCGCCGGTGGTCCCAGCTACTCGGGAGGCTGAGGCAAGAGATTCGCCTAAGCGCAGAAGTTGGAGGTTGCTGTGAGCTGTGTGACGCCAAGGCACTCTACCAAGGGCAATAGAGTATCTCTAAAAAATAAATAAATAGGCTCGGCGCCTGTGGCTCAACCGGCTAAGGCGCCAGCCACGTAAACCTGAGCTGGCAGGTTCGAATCCAGCCCGGGCCTGCCAAACAACAATGACAGTTGCAACCAAAAAATGGCCGGGCGTTGTGGCGGGCGCCTGTAGTCTCAGCTACTTGGGAGGCAGAAGAGACTCGCTTGAGCCCAGGAATTGGAGTTTGCTGTGAGCTGTGATGTCACAGCACTCTATCCAGGGTGACAGCTTGAGGCTCTGTCTCAAAAAAAAAAAATAAATATAAATAAATAAATAAATAAAATAAAAATAAAAAAAGAAAAACTAGCTGGGTGTTGTAGCAGGCACCTATAGTCCCAGCAACTTGGGAGGCTTGAAGCCAAGAGTATGTGGTTGCTGTGAGCCATGACATGATAACACTCCAGAGTAACAGAGTGAGGCTCTGTCTCAAAACACAAAAACAAAAAAAAGAAGAAAGAAAGAAAACTGAATGAGGCTGCATCAGGAACAAATCTAGGTTTAAATCCATTCAAGTACTGCCCTGGAGTCTGAGAAAGGAGTGTGAAGCTTGTTCAAGTTGCTCTTACAGCAAAGGGACTGAAGGATGAACTGTCAAAGGCGTGGGACTAGAAAAGAAGAAGAATTAGTTAACACTGGAATTGAGGGCCTTATGGTAGCATCTGTCACTCTGCTCACTGACAGGGTCAAATCTTTTGATAACCAAGTAAGGTTAGGGCTCGGCGCCTGTAGCACAGTAGTTATGGCGCCAGCCACATGCACCAAGGCTAGCAGGTTCAAGCCCGGCCCAGGCCAGCTAAACAACAACGGCAACTGCAACGAAAAATAGCCGGGCCTTGTGGTGGGTGCCTATAGTCCCAGCTACTTGGGAGGCTGAGGCAAGAGAATCACTTACGCCCAAAAGTTAGAGGTTGCTGTGAGCGATGATGCCAGAGTACTCTACCGAGGACAACAAGTGAGACTCCGTCTCAAAAACAAAACAAAACAAAACAAAACAAAACAAAGTGAGGTTAGGACACATCAGTCTGAGTAAGGAGAATTAGGACAAACTAGGTTCACCTGGACTAACTTAAAAAAAAAAAAAGAGGAAAGGCCTTCCAAAGGACTGAACTAACCAACAGATTATTTTCTGTGGCTTCAAAATTAAATTCAGAGTAACCCTGAAATATAATATCACAGCAAAATACAGACTTGCCGTAATTAACATCCACAATAACCTTCTAGTGCTTTTTCAGATTTTTAAAAGCATTTCCAATGAATAGTTTTTCTTTTTTTTGTTTTTTGAGACAGAGTCTCACTTTGTTGCCCTTTGTAGAGTGGAGTGGCGTTACAGCTCACAGCAACCTCCAACTCTCAGGCTCAAACGATTCTCTTGCCTTAGCCTCTCAAGTAGCTAGAATTACAGTCACCTGCCACAACACCCGGCTATTTCTAGAGATGAGGTCCTGCTCTGCCTTAGGCTGGTCTTGAACCTGTGAGCCCAGGCAATCCACCCACCTCAGCTTCCCAAGTGCTGGGATTGCAGGAGTGAGACACCATGCCCAGCCTAGCCAGTGAATATTTTCAAATGGCCTTCTAGAGTGGCGATGGTGACAATCTTTTTTAATAGATTTTTTGTTTTTTGAGAGAGTCTCATTAGGTTGCCCTCATGGCATCATAGCTCACAGCAATCTTTAATTCTTGGGCTCAAGCGATTCTCTTGCCTCAGCCTCTCGAGTAGCTTGTACTATATATATGTCTGCCACAATGCCTGGCTATTTAATGTCAAGGTTGTTTTTTTTAATAGCGACAGAGTCTCACTTTATTGCTCTCGGTAGAGTGCCGTTCCAACTTCCAGTTCCTGGGCTTAGGCAATTCTCTTGCCTTAGCCTCCCAAGTAGTTGGGACTACAGGTGCCTGCCACAATGACTGGCTATTTGTTGTTGTTGTTGCAGTTCAGCGGGGGCTGGGCTTGAACCAGCCACCCTCAGTATATGGGACCTGCGCCCTACTCACTGAGCCACAGGCGCTGCCCTAATGTCAAGGTTTTAAAATTAAAACTAACTTATCCAGTTTCTCATAGAATCCTTGGGTCAAGTCTCACCAGAATAAGCTTGACAGCTCTGATTCATAAAGAAATGCTGGGAATGACTACACTTGCACTAATCCAGTTCTGTGAAAACAACTATTGAAACGATTTTCAAAAATATCTGTCCTTTCTGGATGTGTGACAGAAGATCTCCCAAAACAAGATCAGCACTGAGGGGCCTGGCCTTTAGAGAATATATCCCACTCTTGTTTTGCTTTGCTATTGTAAAAAAATGTGCCCACACCTTACCTTACCAGTAAGAAAACCGCAACTCTAAAAACCTTCTCTTCTACACTACTAATCTATGTGGGTTAAAATCTATATATCCTCTGAACATGCAGTTACATTCTCTTCCTTCCAATTGAGCATTCATTCATTGCTGATGCTAATTACTCCAACAAACACTGCCAAGGGTATCACACAGATCTTAACAGGGCTCAGCATCATGTGATCAAATGAGACAAATGAGACAACTTGGGTCTAAGACTGGCAGCCAACTTTGCACATTTACAGCTCAGCTAAATTAAAAACACATTAAAATACCATACTTGGCATTGCAATGTGCTCCAAATTAGATGCCCTATAACAATTTCTATTTTCTCTCTAAATACTTCCAAGTTGAACACTTAAGCAAGATCTCTCTGCCTGAGGACAAATAGTCTAACTTTTAGAAATTAAATAGGCACTGAGAAATGTTTGTAGGCCTCTATTAATGCAGGATTAATTAGGTGACAGTTTTTAAAACATCCTTAACATGGCACAGTTCTCTCTGGAATCGCCTGACATACCGTGTATTTGTAGGTTATTAAAACTATGGGAGTTTTCATCACCTGTACTATATAATTTTAAGATTTATTCCATGAAAAATAAGGACTAGGCTTGGCGCCTGTGGCTCAACGGGCTAAGGCGCCAGCCATGTACACCTGAGCTGGCGGGTTCGAATCCAGCCTGGGCCCGCCAAACAACAATGACGGCTGCAACCAAAAAATGGCCGGGCGTTGTGGCGGGCGCCTGTAGTCCCAG
>CAUYRH010026861.1:0-28672 GCA_963574655.1 Perodicticus potto
ATCAGGGTGATATTTGCTTCATAAAATGTATTGGGAAGTATTCCTTCTTTTTTATATGCTTTGGAAAAGGTTGTATAATATAGGGACTAGTCCCTCTTGAAGGTTTGATAGAATTCAGATAGGAAGCCATCTGGTCCCAGACTTTTCTTTTTTGGGAAATTCATATCGTTGATGCTATTTCAGTGATTGATACAGGTCTAGTCAAGATTTCTAATTCTTTCTGGTTGAGCCTAGGAAGGTGGTGTGCTTCTAGGTATTGGTCCTTTTCCTTTAGATTTTCATATTTCTGGAATAGAGATTTTTGTAGTAATCATTGAGGAGTTTTTGAATTTCTGAAGTATCTGTTGTTTTTTTTCCTTTATCATTTCTGATAGATGATATTAGAGATTTTACTTTTCTATTTTTGTTTAGGTTGGCCAAAGTTTTATCAATTTTGTTAATCTTTTCAAAAAGACAACTTTTTGTTTCACTGATCTTCTGAATGAATCTTTTGTTTTCAATTTCATTTAATTCTGCCCTAATTTTGGTTATTTCTTTTCTTCTGCTGGGTTTGGGGTTAGAATGTTCTTCCTTTTCTAGTAGCTTGAGATGATCCATTAAGTTGTTGGCTTCCAATGGTATAAATTTCCCTCTTAGGACTGACTTTACAGTATCCCACAGGTTTTTTATAATTTGTGTCTTTATTACCATTTTGTTCCAAAAATTTGGTGATTTCCTTCTTAATCTCATCTTTGACCGAGCTATCATTCAGCCTAAGATTATGTAGTTTCCATGACTTTTTTTGAGTATGAGGAATCCTGTTGCTGTTGAGTTCAATTTTTATTCCATGCTGGTCTGAGAAGATACAAGGAACAATTTGTACACTTTAAAATTTGCTAAGATGACCCATGAGCTGATGAGAAGAACGTATATTCAGTTTTATTAGGGTGAAATGTTCTGTAGAGATCTGTGAAGTCCATTTGTTCTAGGGTCAGGTTTAAGTCTAATATTTCTTTGTTTAGTTTCTTCTTGGAGGATCTATCCACAACTGTCAAAGGGGTGTTAAAATCTCCAAGTATTATAGTGCAGGAAGATATCAAGTTGTTCATATTCATTAGGGTCTGCTTTATGAATTGAGGAGCATTCTGGTAGGGTGCATAAATGTTAATTATCAAAATCTCTTCATGTTGGGTGTTTCCCTGGACAAATTTGTAATGATCTTCCTTATCTTTATTTATCTTTGTTGGTTTAAAGCCAATTGTATCTGCTACTAAAATTGCAACCCCTGTTTTTTTCTGGTTTCCATTTGCCTATAATATACAACTCTATCGCTTCAGCCTAAGTCCACTTTTATCCTTTAAAGTAAGGTGAGATTCTTATATACAAAAGATATCGGTTTGAGTTCATTTATCCAGTCAGCCAGCCTGTACCTTTTAGAGGACAATTTAAACCATTTGTATTAATGGAGAGAATTGATAAGCCTGGTTGTGTTTTGGGTGTCATGACTTTCGGGTGTCCAGTGGTCATTTTTATCCTTTAAACACTGTGGAAGTTGGGTTTTGTTCAAAAATTTCTGGGTGAGTTACTTTGGAGGTAGAGCATTGCACTGGTCATTGTGGAGGGTGGGTCTAATAATATCCAGGACAGTTGGCTTAGTTATGGCATATTTATTCAACATGTCTATGTCATTAAAGGATTTGATTTCTCCATCACAAATGAAACTCAGCTTAGCTGGGTACAGGATCCTGGGCTGGAAGTTGTTTTGTTTTAGGAGAATGAAGGTCAATGACCATCTTCTTCTGGCTTGAAACATTTTGGCTGAGAGATCTGCAGTCATTCTGATACTTCTCCCTTTGTAGGTGATGCTTTTATTATGTCTGGCTGCTTGCAGAATTTTCTCCTTTGTCTTAACTTCGGCAAAGTTAATCACAATGTGTCTAGGAAATGCTTTATTTGGATTTATTCTTCCTGAGGTTCTGAAACTGTCTGCTAGCTAAAGTTCTTTATCTCTTGTAATGCTTGGAAAGTTCTCCTCCAAAATCTCTTGGAGTAGAGCATCTGTACCTTTAGGGCCATCCTCTTCTCCTTCAGGAATTCCTATAAAACAAATGTTTGAACTTTTGGAGTGATCCCACAACTCTCTCAGGAAATGATCAGGTTTTGGTCTCCATTTGTCTGCCTCTTTGAGTGTTTGGGAGTGTTCAAAAGCTTAGTCTTTAGAGTCAGAGATCCTTTCTTCTGCCTGGTCAACTCTATTACTGAGAGATTCTACTGTATTTTGGAGTTCCTCCACTAACTTTTTCATTTCTTTGAGTTCTGCTATCTCTTTTCTCATTATGTCCATATCTTTGGTGACTTGGGCTTTGAATTCATTAATTTCTTGAGACAAATGTAGAACTACTCTTTAGAATTCAATTTCTATCTTTTCTTCCATTCTATTTATCTTATTTGCAATCCATATTCTGAATTTAACTTCTGACATTGCTGCCATTTGTCTATGCATGGCACCTTCAGTTTTATCTCCTCTTGGGGAGGTTGCTCTACTCTGGTTATTCATGTTGCCACAGTTCTTCTGTTGGGTTCCACCATATTTATTATCCACCAGTTGGTTATAATAACTCGTAGGGTGAGAATGAATTGGTGTTCCCAGGTAGTAGAGATAGCCTCTTACCAAAGCGCTAGACTTTGTAATTGTGGCTTATCTCTTACTACTTTACAAAGGCTCCTCTCAGAGTTTTGGTTGGAGACTCTGAGGACCTACATGGTGAGATAGTGCAAGCTACCTCTGTTTTGATATCAGCCAACCTCTACCCTATCCTAAGAAGCCATGGTATTAGGTTTAAATCTCGAATGTGAAGAGATACAAACAGCTGTGGCACCCAGCCCCCACCCTTCAGTTCTTTTTCTGCTACAAAACTTTGAAGGCCAACCTCAGAATGTCCCTGAGTGGACAGCCCCAGATGTAGGTTCCAATTAAATTGTTTCAGGCAGTACAAACCCTGCTCAACAGAGAGGGGCTCAAGGGTCTCCAATGCACAATTGGAGCCAAGGATCCACACTCCCATCCACCGGACTCAGTCCACACTGTTGTCTGCTTCTCTGCTCACAGGCCCAGTTGGTGACAGGGGACCGTGCCCTAGCCCTCAGGTCTTGGTTCACACCCTGCAAGCCACTGCTCCAGGGTTCTGTTGGAATCAGAGGATCATGCCCTTACTCTCAAATGGCAGTCCACAGCTACCAAGCCTCAGCTCACAGGCCCAGCAGGGGCTGGTGACCAGCCCTGTCTGCCGAACTCAGTACAGAAGCAGCAACCACTCTCCTGCTGTGCATGCCATCAAGCAGGAGGTTTAGCACCCCATTCTGGCAGACACAGCCTACACCAAGGGTCAACACTACCACTGGCCAGCCGTAGTCATAACCAGAGGACTGCTCCTCCTCTTGCCAAGTGCCTTTTTCTTTCCACACCTTCTTTCTTCCCTGTTAGTCATAGATTCCGTACTGATGGTTGGCAGTTCACACTATGCCCAGATCTCTCAGGACAAGACCAAATACTCTGTGCTTTGCAGGGGGCAGAACTTCAAACTGCTATGCCAGGGGAAGGGTGGACTGGGAATTTGGACTTGTGGGGAAAAATATCTGTTCAATTTTATGCCTGGCAGGGTGGTGTCTAGGTTCATAAGTGGGATCGCCCTGGAGAAAGAGACCTGGAGTTTAGGGGTTCTCTCCAATGAGGTAAAATGAGAGGTCTTTTGTTTCCTGCTCATTTGCAAATAGCCTCAGCAGGGCCTCCTGCTTGGGGGAGGGGACTCCTGTCCTCTAGACCATCGGCCTTGTACCTGTAATTTGTTTCCTTAAATGCTCTTCCTTGGACTTACAGTTTACGGAACTTCTTTCATGGCTCAGCTCCCCACCTTTGGCTTCATAGAGTCTGATTCCATCTAGTTTTTCCTCCTTTGCTCAGGAGCCTCTGCTGAGGGCTGCTACCAGTTGGGCATGTTTCCAGAATTCGGCTTTTGAATACTCTTGGTAACTTTGGTTGAAAGTCAATTGACTGTAGATGAATGGGTTTATTTTTCAACTCTCAATTTTATCCCATCACTATGCTTAACCTTATGCTATTACATCACTGTATGTAGTAAGTTTTAAAATACATGTGAGCCCTCTAAACTTATTTTTCAAGATGATTTTTGTTATCTAGGATCACCTCAATTTCATTATAAATTTAAAGATTGCTTTTCCTTTTCTGCACTGGGAATTTTGATAAGGACTACATTAAGTTTGTATATAAATTTGAGAAGTATTGCCAATCTTAACAATAGAAAGGCTTGTAATTCATTAATAAAGATGATTTTTTAATTTATTTAAGTCTCTTTAATTTCTGCAAATATATTTTATAATTTTCAATTTACAAATCTTGAACTTATTTGGTTAAAGTTTCCCTAAGTAGATTATTTCTTTTAATGATATTATAAATGGAATAAATTGCTTAATTTTATTTTCTGATTGTTTCTTGCTAAGGTATAGAAATACATCTAAATTTTCTATATCAGTAATGTATGCTGTAACTTTGTCAAAAGATTTATAAACAAAAATATATTTATATTATCTTTTATATTTTATATTATGTTCCTTTTTTTGTTTTACATCTCACCCCACCCTATATTATTTATGTTCTTTTATTGTACTGGTTCCTCTACCAGTGTTTCTTTCTTGGTACAAACTCAAGCTATCATGTATTGTCCTTTCATATCTGCGTAAAGTACTACTCGTGGGGCAGATACGCTAACAACTCAGTTTTAGTTCAATCATATTCAGTTTAGTTCATTTCTCCTTAAGTTTTCAAGGAAGATTTTGTTACCTATAGAATTCTTGACTGACAAGTTTTTTCTTTTAATTCTTTGAATGTCGCATTCCACCACCTTTTATCGCGTTTCTGAGGTAAAATCAGTTCTTAATCTTACTGATGACCCCTTGCACATGTTGAGTCACTTCTCTCTTGATGCTGTCAAGATTCTCTCTGGATCTTTAATAGTTTCATTGTGATGTGTCTAGGTGTGAATCCCTTCCAATTTATTTTATATGGATTTTTGTTAAGTTTCTTAGAAATATACATTAATGTTTTCCATCAAATTTGAGAAAATACCCTGGCCTCTTTCTTTCCTCTCTATGACTCACCTTACATGTAAGTTATTATCTTTGGTGATATCTGATAAATTTCTTAACCTCTTTTAATATTAAAACTTTTTTCTCTGTTCTTTAGAATAAATAATTTCAACTGACCAGTTGACTCAGTTCATCCTTCTGCTGGTTTCAATCTGCAGTTGAGCCCCTCTTGTGATGTTTTCATTTCAATCTTTTCAACTTTAGAATTTCTTTCTCTCTATATATTTTATGTATGTATACAAGTGTGCTGAAAATTTATACACATTATGAGATATGTTATCTATGTATCATGCTATATTATGTATATACTTTGAGCACCTCTTATAATTGCAGAAATCAAATGTGACTTGTATTCATCTTTTATTGCTGATATATGTTGAGTATTACAATTCTAATACAGTTTTTTTCTTTCTCAGAATACCTATATACATTTTTTGGCATGCTCTGTACATCTGGTATTGATATTCTTTACTTAGTGATATCTCACTCCCATACTTTTATTTAATTCTTAGACATGGCTTTCTGTAGGGCATTGTACATATTTAAGTAGTTTGTTTAAAGTCTTTAGTAAGTCGAATATTTGGGGTTCTTAAGGGATAATTTTCATTAATTACTTTTTTCCTATTCTATGAGCTACACTTTTCTGTTTCTTTTAAAAGAGGTGACCAACATGTACAGAATATTCTATAAAATGTTGTGATGAACTATAAAATATGTCATAAATATTTTGTAAAATTTCATAATGAATATTTTCTAAATCAAATACATTTAGCTGTAATTTCCCATTTTCTCTATGCATGTGACTTCAGGGGCAACCTTTGGGACATCCTGTAGATTGTTTTTAAAGTAGGACCTTATATTTTCCCTAAACTTTCATAGCTCCTTATAATATAGGAGTACTCTGTGCAAAATAGTAAATTATTTCTAGTTATTACTTTACTTTTAAAGGTGGATTAGAGTTTTTATGTCTCTATGAAATCACTTTCTGAAGGCATTCAACTTTAGGACAATAATTCATGAAAAGACAGGAAGAATATATTAACATGAAATGACTTATTGGTAGCCTTATAAATTGTGTTATGGTAAAGTAAATATTCCTAAATAAAGGCTATTATTCGGATCCAACATGGACAGCACCTGATATAGGTTTAGAAACAGATGTTGTGACATGGTCAGCTGTGTTCTAAGATAGGTACAGAAAGTGTCCCCAGCTCTGGCACTGGATTGTTCGAGGACTTTATCCCCTTCTTGTCAGTTTTCTTATTTGTATAAGGGATCCAGTTTGAACAATCCTAACATTGTATAATGTAAATCCACAAACATTATCCAGACTACTGTTCATTTGTCAAATTATGCCTACAAATATCTTTCTGAGAGAGCAGATTTCCCTATTCACAACGGACTTGGTCAGGATCCAACCATATCTCGATCTTTGTAGCTATTAAAATAGTTTCCTTCATTCCTGTTTTTGTTTTTGTTTCAGGTCTATATTTCTGACTCTGATGATCAATGAAAAGTGCTCATTTTGAAGGGCCTCCCTTTAAACCTCATGTTTATTGTGTCGCCTTTCCATGTACATGGCGTATCATTCCTGCTCACTGTGATGATTCAACAATGAAGGAAGATAGCTCTTAAGTGATAAGGTTAAATGACCAACCTAGTAGTTATCAGGGATACTGACAAGGCTTTTGTACAATAGAGATCTTCAAAGGGGGCAAAGCAGCAAGATCTGTGAAGCTGATATCTGGAGCTCTAGCAAAATTCTGTCCAACCCCCATCACTACCATCCTGCATTCTCTTTATTCTGTCCCCATACCCTGTGAAGATAGTGTGACAAGAGGTTATTTGAGGGTGAGGATAAAAGGAAGATGGTGCCTGCTCTAATTTCTCTGTCAAATGTCACCACAGACAGGAAAACACATTCTCTAATGTCTACACCTCCGTTCCAGCAGGTTATCTCTTTATTTCTCCATTACCCCCCACCTCCTGAGCTCCATCCTCTGCTGTAAGGACCTGGTGAATGAGGAGAGTAAAACAGATACTGGCTGTAAAAGGGTATAATGATTGAGTACAGGGATTTTAGTTTCATCTTCTGTACTCTCCATCACCATGGCATGTGACTGTAAGACCCTCTATCAACTCGTGAGGACCACGTACAAGACGGTAAATCTTCCATTTCTAAACATTTTTCAAAAGATGAAATCTCAAATTCGTTTTTAATTTAAGTTAGTGGTGTTGTTTCATTTTTAACTTTTTAATGGGAAAAAAGCTCCACCCTTATTTTGCTATACAATTCACAAGAACATCAATTCTAGAAAAGAACCAGCCATCACTTTCATGATCTCTCCAATGTATGTTTTTTGCACTGACAGTTCAATATTTTGCTGTCACAAAGCAGCATAAATAACCCTGATGATGAATCTATTGGGAAAGTCCCCAGAGTACGAGAGTAAAACCTATTTATTTAGCAAACTGTACTGGGTACCATGCAGGCCCTGAGCATGTAGTTAATAAGTTACTCGAAATCTGTATTTCCTGGTCTTAATTTTTAAGATACAGATGAGAGGTTTTTTTTTTTAATTTATAGAAGAAACTTCTTTTTAATGAATGAAGTAAAAATTCAATGACAACTTAGGATACTTCACAATCCATTTTGCAAACCTTCTCATTAAAGTACTTATGATCATTTCCACACTGTAGAATTTCACGCTAGGTCTTTCTGCCTGTACATGTAGCCCTGAAGCACTGAAGTGGCATCTTTATCATTTCTCCTAAAGAAAAGAGCCAAACGGGGTGGGGCCTGTGGCTCAGCGAGTAGGGTGGCGGGTTCAAGCCCGGCGGCTGAACTGCAAAAAAACAGAAAACTGGCCGGGCGTTGTGGCGGGTGCCTGTAGTCCCAGCTACTCGGGGGGGCTGAGGCAAGAGGATCGCCTGGGCCAGAGAGCTGGAGGTTGCTGTGAGCTGTGTGACGCCCCGGCACTCTACTGAGGGTGATGGAGTGGGACTCTGTCTCTAAAAATAAAAAAAATAAAAATAAAAAGTAAGAAAGAAAAGAGCCAAACGTACAAAAAGGTCACTTAATACATACCTAGTGTTACCAAAGAATGGTCACTTAATTCACACTTAGTGTATTTTTCAGGATAAGCCACTTTGGAAGATGAAATGAGTTTAATTAGCATCATTATATGTTTTGCAGAAAAACACTAGGAGTTAATAGTTTTGAAAGAGTTTACACAATTCTTGAAGCAGTAATCTTGATACTGATGGGTGTGGATGTATTCATCAGAAAACTTAGGAGATTTTAAGAAGAAGTCTATGGAGAAAGCAGAAAACTATGATCCACAATCAAAAGGATCTTCTTGCTGCATAGAAGGTGGGGACCCTAATGCCAGTAAATGACTGCAGAGGCTCAGTGTGAACCTCACTCAGGCACAGTAAGAGTTAATCCCACAGACAGCCCCGAAACTCTGTGTAACTTTCTTCTATAGCTTGACATTTTGTACACAATGGGCATTAGTTGAATATTGTGGTTGGCTATGAAAGAAATTGAATTATAGTGAAAAATATGAGACAAAATGACAAGATCTTTTTAATCTGTTTATCCATTGACAAAGAAACAAACAAAAATCTTAATCACTTTTGTAATGCCAGCATGATAATAACTCTTACATATCATTTAAATATAGAAACACATTAAAAAACCTGTATTTAAGAGACAAGCAAAGGAAAGCTACCAGGCAAAATTCCAAAATTCTCCGAGAAGAAATGATCAAAGCAGTTTGAGAAAAGTGCGGTGTGTAGACAAACATGGGAGAAAGAAGAAGGTGGGAGGGTGGGGGGAGAATAGCAAAGGAGTTCTTGCTGTTCTCAACACATGCAAGAGTCAACGCATGCAAGGGTCAATTTAGAGAAAGACGGAATATCATCCAAGTGCAGCCCTGGTGGTGGCAATTTTGGTAGAATAATGAGAGTGTCAGGAGAGAGAGGAAGAGGACGTGGAGAAAGTGTCACCTGGATGTCAGCAAGTTGAGGTAGCCAGTTCTTGATGACCTCTATTTTCCCTACTCAGTGGGAAGAAAGGTATTTCCTGAAAATAAGGGATTGTGGTTAAGGTTCATGGCTTGGAGAGAGGGGACAGAGTACGAAACAGTTGTGAAGAGTGGGAGAGAGAGTTAAGCAGAAAAATCAAAGAACCACCAGGCAGCCCTGTGGACCTTGTGGGGACTGCAGGCTGTGACCGCGAGTGTCATGCGTGCTGTCATGGGGATCCAGGAACTGTGGTGAATTTTCCTGTTAAACTCCAACTTTCTCGTGAATACAGGGACTGTATCTCAGTTCACTAACCTCACCAGATAACATGATACCTGAACTCTAATTAAGAGCTGCAACAGTCACATTTGTAATTTTGACTTAAAATGCCCAAAAGGAAATTATGTAATCCAAACCAGGGTGCCCCCCATGATATTCTGAAGTTAAAAATAAATAAATAACCTACAATCATCTAATCTATGAAGAAATGCAGATCCATGTCGTAAGATGACAATAGCAATTATTGATCCTCAGTCCTGGGCATCAGTAGAAAAATAAAGTTCCTTGTTTTCTGGCTCTGCCAACTGTAACCTCAGGTTCCCACACTATAGTTCTGTATTCTGTTGTCTCTTTCTTTGTGGCCCAATATTTGTCCAGTCAAGTGATAGTAATTGTGGAATACTAAGTAACTATCAAATTAATAATTACAATGTCTTTCCATTGGAGATTTTTGGTATTATTGCTGTATTAAGAAAAATACCCAAAGAAGAAACAACTAACTTGTAGAATGAATCTATTTCCTGATCCTCATTTCCAAACTCTGTTTTCCATCACGGCAACATAGCATTTCTTAATGATAAGAAATCACAGATTAGATTTTAAGTTGTGAATTCAATATCTTTATTACTACGTAAAGAGTATTAGAACTCTTTTATCTTGTGCCAACCAAACAAGAAAGTATCATAATTCCCTTGTACCATACTCTAAGTAGAGTCAACTGACGGCTAAAACTGTAAACTGAGTCAGGGAAAGAAAACCAGTGATTCGGGACGTTGTCTCTCACTGTCTGTTTCCTTGTAATACCTAGTAAAAACATTTTTTTTCACGTATTTGGTTAAAAGTAAGCAACAATGGTTACAAAAAGGAAGAAGAAAGTGTGGATCGGCCTTCTGTGTGGATTAGAATGAAGATCAGCCAGTTCCAGCCATGTCACAGGACAGTGGGGCCAAGCCACGTTTCCCATCATTTCAGAAGAATCCCTGTGCATTTCCATTAGTTTTAGCCATATTAACGAACAGGACAGGCTGGAACATCGTATAAATGGCAGCTTTCAACGGGAGACTATCTGGGATGTATAAGAACGCCAAGCCTTCATCCTAAATTGTACAGACACTAGTCTTTACTTAAAAAGTATGCCAGAAAAAAAATTGCCTGATCACAGCCATGTTTTAAGATCTTTAATGCTTGAATGCTTGTCTATGATTAGGGGGTAAAATGGCTTAAAAAACTTTTCTTTTTTTTTTTTTTTTTTTTTTAGAAATTCTGGCTTTTCTGTGAAGATCAGCCTCTTCCCAAGCAGCATCAACTTCAAATATTCTGCTGGCAGTGTCTGCACAAGAGGCTGCGAGGCTTCAGTCTGCCACAGGCCCTAGGATTCTACAGGGTCTAGAATCCTATGGTGTACGTCTATTCATTTCAAATGGTTTTCAAAAATAGAAAAATGTGAGAGGATGAATGCTTAATATTAAATGAAAGGGATCTGTGCTACAAAGCATACGTTCAGGCTCTGTTGTGCAGAATCATAATTTTGAGGCTGAAATTTATATTCTTAATGCACTTTTAAAGTGGAACACAGCTTTTAAAACATTAAAACAATAAATGTGGCCATGCATAGCTTAAAGATATCACTGCGCCGATAATACCTCTACCGGAGATGTCAGAGTTCTCCATGCACAGGTTACTTTAAAAACCAGTCAAGATACCAAGAAGAGTATTAAAACACTTGAACCATACTCTGCAAAAATAAGGAGAGAGAGAGAGAGAGACCTGAGAGTTTTGAACAATACTCTTCTGATGCTGAGACTTTAATTCTCATTTTGTTTCCACCTGGATACTCCAGGCACTCTGTGATGTCAATTGTCTTACAACTCCAGGATATCATTACGATTATGTAAATCCTCATTTATATTATTTGTAATTTGCATTTATTTGTATATATCTTTAGGGATTGAATAATGCTAACAGGTAAAAATCAAAAAAGTCATACCCAAATCTCATTAGGAAGCACAGTGATGACGCTGGAGTGTGTACTTGGCAGTGTCCTCTACTCATTTAATAGAATTTCATGTTTCTAACTAGAGCCGTTGGGCATTTCACTCCCCAACCACAGGCTAGAAGACCATTAGTGGATTTCTGTTTTCAAAAGGGGCATCTTTGCAAATCAAAGCGATTCAGAGAATGCAAATGGAAATTGCAGTAACTGATCCTTTAGCAGAATGCTTGCCTGGAAGGCCAGAGGCAGTTTTGGAAATCACTTGCATCTACTTTTACCAGTTCTTACCTAGGCAGTATTTTCAAATGTATTGGTTTCCAATGTAAACTGTTAAACATATGACAAATCTGAATATATATTGTGTATTTTCCATCATATTTAAAATTTTTTATCCAATTATACCAAGGCAGATGCAAAACACTCTTATTTTAGGATTAATTATTCCAAATTGATAAATGAAAATGACATGGTACCTTATTGCTGTCCTTAATAAAATTGTTCTTTTGTTGCAAAAATTCTAGCATTTTTCTCAAAGGCTCAGGATTTTCCTTACCAGTGCATGTCATATGTCTTTCAGGAAATGCCAACAAATAAAGACAGAGAAGCAGCATACACTCTAACTTTTACCACTCTCTTCCACCGCACCACCGCCCACTAGCACCAAAACCAAAACTTATTTGAACTGGCCAGTCAGTGTTTGCTGTCATTAACTTTCTTCCTGGGTGCCACAGTCATTTCATGATTAGGATTTCTGACTCAAGAAACTGTCAGCGAAAGACACTACATCAAAGTTTAAATGTGAGTCATAGAATAGTACAAGAGAAAATCTGTGACTACTTAGAAGTGAGAGCTTCCCCGAAAAGGTTTGTTTCCTTTAGCCGCCGTCCAGGACCTCCTACTGTTGACAGAGCCCGCAGCCCAACCGGCCTGCAGTGTGACGGCGTGGAGAGGCGGCTGCTCCAGAGCACTGGCAGGGTTTATCTCTAAATTAATATTTGCATCGAACACACTCACGGTATACCTACATAATCTTTAAATTATAGGAAAACGCTAGAAGGAGTTCTGCAAGTCACTGGCTGAAGTCATGCTAGAGATTTATGAGTCTCTGCAGCCGACGTTTGTGACTGACCTAGAGCTCACCAGGGCAGCTATTTCCTTTTCCTGATTCATGATAAGTGCAGCTGCCTCCAAATAAGCCTCCTGAGCCCATTAACGCTCAGTCCCTTCCCTTATGGTAAATATGCACATCTCCAGTCTCACCTTTAATGTTCAGCTGTGATGAACTTGCATAGAAAATCAGGTTACAACCCTTTTCCAAATGTCTTTTCACTGTAGTGTGGGTGCCTCCAAGTCCAGCTTACCCTGGCTCTAATTAAAGGTGATGCTTTCTAACGCATTTTACTCACCAAAGGGGAGGGAAAAAAAGGCACAAGAGTTTTCCCTTGCAGCATGAGTTTTAAGGTCCTGGACTGTGATTGTGATGCTTTCTGTTTTTTCTGCTTTCAGCACCATAGCTAATTAACAAAATTGCAGAAAGATTGATATGAAGGTAAATATTAAAGGCACAAAAGGGAAAGGAAAGCAAATTATTTAAAATGTCAGAAAAGCCAAGACATTCATCTTCCCTGCTGCAATTTGTTTTTCATTAATAAAATATACATTGTTTTCCACTCAGAAAAGTTATTAGTAGCTATACAGTCTGCAGGAAGCTTTGTTTCTGCCGAGATGAAGTCTTTGTTTAGACAGTGGTGATGGGGGTTTGTGCCATTGTCTAATCTGTCAGATTAGATGAGCAAGTGTATTTAGGGGTGCAAAGATGTGCAGCCACACCTGCTGTGCAAAGCTGTGAATTCACAACTCGACTGACTATTAAAATGTGTTATGCTGGGAGCTCTTTTGTTGTGATGGACTGTCGGTGGTTGCCTGTTTGAAGTGGCGCAAGTGTCAGGCCTTATCACCATCATAATAATCTCTCCAAAAATAACCTCATATTTTGACCATTTAATGTTAATGTGCAGCAAATTAAAGGCCAACCACCTAATAGATTTGGGAACGGTTAAATTGATTTTGTACTCAAATTTCCTACGCAAAAACAAAAGTTATATTAATGGAATAATATTCATGGTCCAAAGAAACAGCAGTCATCAGAGACAGTTTTATAATCACATAAGAAGAAAACAAAGACAGTGTCCCCAACTCTGAAGCCGATACTGTGACAATAACATTACTGTCAGAGAATATTTAAATGTGATCTTTTAAAGAACACTAATTACAGTTTCTTTATTTGTTGTTTGTGCTTTTCTTATGTATGTGCAACAGTATTTTATTCCCTCGACAAAATATTCACATATACCTCCACAGAGATAATCAATAATGCTTCTACTTACCACTAATTAAATTGGCCAGGTGATTATAGTTTCTATTATTTTAATCTTCCAAACTGTGTCTGCATTTAGTAATCTTAAAAAAAAGTAATATTATTTATTAACTCACCAAGCAGTTTCTGAAACATGCTCATCTATCAGTTTTTAGTTTTGAATATTGGTGCTCTTTAAAGATTTCGAATGAAAAATCATCTATAGGAATTTCTTCTGTGAATTAGCAGGATATTTATGGAAGAATGGGGAAACGTATATTTTAATATTAAAAAAGGAAAATGTAAAAAGGAAAAGAACAAAATGTTAAACCAAAAGACCCACTATTGTCACTTTCATAGCATTAAGCAGTTTGTGGCAGGTTTAATAGACCCTAATCTAGAGGGGCCTTTTAGGGACCTTGGGCCTGCACGGCCTCATTAATTCTGACGGAACGTGACAGTTCAGAGGGATCCTACACCAGCCGTTACCTGCATAAACAGGTTCTGCTGCCAGTGTGGCACGTACGTTGTCCTCAGGTCCAAATTCCTCAGGCTCGATAGCTATGATTAGAGAAAATCTCTTAACCAATAAGAATATTTTTTTTCCTCTGTAACAACTTAGGAAATGTGGTCATAGGTTATAGTGTATAATCTTGCAAAATAGATATTTAAATATTTGCATGATTACTTTAGAAAAAGATGTTGCAAACTTGACAGAGGGAAGACAGTGGTTAAAAATATGAAAAGGTATTGGCACCTTCAACTCTCCCCAAACTGCCGTTTTACTAAGACTCAGCACACAGTTGGGTTGTCCTCCTTTGACAGTCCTCACAATGCTGAGACCCAGATTTAACATTGTGTAACATCTGGGTCGTCCGGCAGATGTAGCAGGGTGACAGCTTCTCACATTACTTGAAAAGAGGTGTCCACACACTGACAGTTACTCATCGTTCAGAAAAAGAAAAAAAAAAAAAAAACGGAAGAAAGGTTTTGGTTTTTTTTTTTTCCTGATTCTTAATTTAGTCTAATCTAGGTAAAGCATCACCTAAGAGCAACCAGCACAAGAATGGTTTTTTGGTACAACTGCAAATTGCATTGCGTCAGTCCAAATTATAGCAAGAGATATTTTAACCTGTGATAGAAAAGTCAAAAAGTTTTTACCAAAGACCAAATTTTCTATAGTAAAAGAAATTAAGAGTAATTGAGGATTTGGTTTAATTTAATTAACTTTTTAATAATCTTAAATAATCTTAAATCTCTTTTTCTTCCCTGTATAAATACCTGGTGAAGACATTGAATCTAAAAATGCTAAATATATAAACCTGGTATTTTAATTAAATCAGTATCAAACTAATTTTAGTCATTACTTATTGAATGAAGTCTCCTTAGTAAAAGGATTGCTCATCAAAAAATGTTAAAAGAAATAATAAGTGTTATAAATAATAAATTTATAATAAAAATATGAATAGAATGTGAATTTTTTTTCTTTTTATTATGTGCTAAATATTTCTCCAAACTATTAATATTCACCTTTGTACCTAGGTTTTTGACAATCTCGGTGTTTTAATCTGTTATATTTTTCTCAGAATTCTGTGCCCTTGTGTTCAGACCCAATTTTGACCTGGGAGGCAAAAAAATGACACTGTTTAAAACTTTTCTCCACAGATGACATTTAAAGAAAGGCAAATATACAAGGTTTGGTTTCCATTTTCCAAAATTAATGAAAGTCATTCTATGCAATAGATCTGTGGGAGAGAAAAATACATTATTTTATGGAAGATATTAAAAATGTTATGCAGACTTCTTTTGCTCGGCAGTATACTCGGTCCTGCTAAAAAGATTCAATGGTCTGACTTACATTTTTACGTGCTGGATTAGTCTTTATATTTGTTTTGATAGAAAAGCAGGCAACAGCCTATTTCATGGACAATAAAGTCAAGATAGTAATGATGAGATAGTATTGCCTCAGCTAAGTGCACCCAGATTGGAAGGTCACATATTTGACCTCGATCTAGTATGGTCCTTAATGAATCTATATACTTGATTAGAGTTACTGTCTTTTTATAGCTCAAAATAGCTTTGCATGGAAAACTAGCTCAGTTTAAGTAGAGTTGGGAGAATCATTTTGCTTCCATCCCTAAAACTTTTCCAAAGACTTTTAAGTGCCTTATTTACAATTCCAACCTTCTGTAAAGCTGTCCTCTTCCTTGCCAATTCCGGTTTTGCTTTACAACCTTTATTGCACAGGCAAAAAATACCTCTCCATCACTTTTTATCAGTATGAAAAATTCTGATTTTTTAAGTAATCAGCAGAATTAATAAGATATTGTATTAAAACTCCAGTCTTTCAGAATTTTTCAAAGCTTCCTTTCCTGTCCCATTTCATAGACTAGAATGGGGGAACTGATGTTAGCAGGTCACGTTAAAAGATGTGTGCAAGTAAAAGCACATAATCAGTAGTGAGAATTCGAACCCAGATCCATGATACATGTTTTTTTATTCCTTTTTGTTGTTGTTGCTTTGCTTTTCTTCATTCATTTATTTTTATTAGTATTCTATCAGCTTCAAAATAACTGGGGTTTTAGAGGGTTGAGTCTCCGGTATCACCAAGAGAATTCTGTGCACGCAGTGGCCTTCGCAGTCCCCCGCACGTGGGGAGCTCTCTCCTTATCTGCACAGACAGCTCGGCGTATCTGTCTCTGTGCTTCTCCAGCTGCATCGCTCACTCTTCATCCAAGGAAGTGATTTCTTATTTCTTGTCACTCTCTTTCTTTCTCCCACTCGCTCTCAATCTATCAGAATTCGTTTCCTGTTTCTGTCACTACTCTGGCCTCATGGATCTCCCTCACTCTTCTCCTCGTTGAGAAATATAACCAAGATTCTTTCCTTTCTCCTAAATGCATCGCTCAGAAACTCTTCTTTCCCTCCTTTATCTTTTCTCTGCTTCTTAGTACTTGTAGAGTAGATAGCGTTAGACCAGAAAACACCAATTCTATATCACTAGGTACACTCCTGAAGAAATAACTTTTTTTGTTTCCAGAAGTATAACATCATTGGTTTTCATGCTATTACTCATTAATAAATAGACAAATGATTTTAAAACAAGGTTATTTACAGATTAACAAGCAGTTCTCTACTATGTTATTGTCTCTAAGAGCAAAACATTAGAATACGTGTACACTAGGTGCTTATATTTACAGTTATTTTCCTATTTTGGGACTTAATTTGCCTCTACAAAACACAACTATATTGGGATTTTAACGTATTTTGTGGACTATTTCATACACTTAGAATACTTTCATACTGTTACTCTTCCACATCCCGAAATATGTTGGTCGTATTTTCTTTCGAATATGTGATTTTGGGTGAATGTATTTCTTTCCAAGTAACAGTACTGGACTAGTTAAGCCATTCTAATAATAATAGGAATTTTATGTCATATTTAATAGTTAAAGGAGCATTTTTAAAGCACTAATATTTTCTAAACTTAATCAATTTAAATGGTTTTAAAGGCAAAACAAAATAAAACTTTTAAAAGGATTAGTACTCTACAGTTGCTAATTGGGGTTACAAAGAAGGTAAATTTTCAGTTACATACCACCTAACGTAAGCATTTCAGAAATGATAATTTTAATAGGCATGTAAATTCCGTATAATTCTAATTTTGAATGGGAATTCTTAAGTTACTCTGTCAAATTAAGTCTGCTTTTACAAAAAACTATTGTCATAGAGATCTCCAAATAGTCACCAAACTTTAAAAAAAACTAGGAAACTAACTTTAGGGGGGAAACCACAAACCTCACCATGTTAATTAAAGTGAGGATACCAGAGGAATCTTTATCATCTCCGTAACATCATTTGTACTAATTTTTCTCTCAGTGAAATAATAATACATGCACCCTTCCAATAATACTAGGTGGTTTAAAAAAAACCCAGTGATAAAGTGTTATTCAAAATATTGATTTTCCTTTGTTTCATGTAATTGTCAGGTAAGTAGGCGGTATGCCATGACGTGGGCAACATTCACAGCTTATTGTAAGTGAACTCATTTTTACATAGTACATTTTCACCCACCCTGATAAACAGAAAAAATATTTAACATGATGACAAAGCTCCACTTTCTGTTTCCTCTTCTTGACAATAATCCCACAGTTCAATGTCCTACATATTTTTAGTTGAAGAGGTTGAAGCATCATTCTTTTCAAGAGATGTTAATCTATTTTGCTATCTTTGCAGGGATATATTAACCAGGCCGAACTCTGAACACGTTTTTATTCCTTACCACGCCAAAGACAGCCAGATAGCTCATTAAAATATATCAATGAATAATAACTTCTTTCTTTAAATGAACTAATATCTAAGTTTAATGAAGCCCAGTTTATAGTGATTTTCTGGCTGAAGTGTTCTTCTTTCTGCCTAATTATGTGCACAGCTCTCAGACAACAAGGAGTGTCTTTAACATGAGATAAGAACCTGGGCTTTTATCTCAATCAATAGTCTTTAGCCTTTGAACTCGTGTCAGTGGAAGCCCAGCCCGACACGTTCAGTTCTACCTGACCTCTTTTTCTTCTTGACGCATGCTGCCATTTACAAAAGAAACACACACACACACATGCTCATCCAGGCCCCAGCCCACACCTAAGACAGAAGCAGGCAAAGTGTTTAGGTTGTTTGTGAGCCTGTGTGTGTGTGTGTGCGCGCACGGGCGCGTGTGGACAGGATCTTTTATAGCTGTAAAGATGTGTGACTGTAATGATGATGTTAAAATTTTCTTGTTTCCTTTCACTGGGCTTTGTGTATCTCAAAGGAGCCCCATATGGTGCTCTTTGTCCGTGTCATTACCTCGTTACAGCCACTGTCTGCCAGCCAAAGGTAGAGCCAGCGCTGCAGCTGTAGACAGCGATACAACTGGAATTGTCTAAGGTCAACAGTGCCGTAATTACTTTAAAATGTCAGCGTACAATAAAATACAACAGTTCATCTGGCAGAAAGCAAATTAGCTTTGACCATGGCGTAATTACCCTTTTCTCAGCACCATTAGAAGAGATCAAATCTCCACATTCAGTGTTTGAGGAAAGGCCATCAGAGTACACTCTACCTGACAAGGATGCACATTTGCCATTTTGAGATGTAATTAATTGTCCCTATAATAGAAATTTTTATATTTGACTCTGGAATTGAAATGTGTAATAACCTGGCTTCTTCGTTTTAACCATTTTGGTGCTGGAAAAAAAGATGATGTTTTGCCAAGTACAGATAG
This sequence comes from Perodicticus potto, assembly GCA_963574655.1. Classification (NCBI taxonomy): domain Eukaryota; kingdom Metazoa; phylum Chordata; class Mammalia; order Primates; family Lorisidae; genus Perodicticus; species Perodicticus potto. Next base: position 19,060 of record CAUYRH010026861.1, read on the forward strand.
GGAGCATCAGTATCGCTGAGAACATATTTTTCATTTTGATAACAATTAGTTCTGCTGCAGCCGCGATTTTTCTGAAGTGACTTCCACACATATTAAGAAAGATACTCAGGTGAAGCTCCTCCGTCAGAGGGAGCGCAGGAAGCAGTTAGCATCACTGCCCTCTTCCTTCCCAGCCTCTCTTCTTCCTGTCTGCCTAGCATCGTGGGGCTCCGAGGCGCTCAGACTTATTAAAGTTTGGTTTCGCTCATGGATCTTCGTCTACACCTCTACCTCACCCCAGGGCAATCCGGGCGAAAGAGCGCCCTCCCCCAACTCTCCCACAGGACTGATGTGCCATTATGCCCAGCACATCCTCTCTTTTTCAGAGACACTGATCATTAATGGTGGAAGGGGCACGTGCACCCATGATACAGTGATTTGATTAACTCAGAAACAAACAGCCAGGGACTGACCAGTGACAGTCCCCGTAGGGTAAAGTCTTCACTGACTGTTGACTTTCATTAATATTTAAGGGTGCCAAAGATGCGTTAAACTTATTTAAAATGTCTTAAGGTGCCTGAACAGCGTTTCTCCCTGTGCCTGGTTGTAGATACACGTGGAGCAGCTGTTTTGTGTCAGAGGAGCCTTGCTCTGTATGTGGGGAATTCCACCACCATAAAGATGAAACGGAAGAATGTTTTCTCTTGAATTAAAAAATCTCCCTTTTGAGCACAGATTTCCTGTAAAGTGGGGGGGGGGGATTATCTAGGCAGCCAACAAGGAACTTAATAGTTGGCAAAAAATTCTTAACACGAGCCCTTCTTATTGACCCATTGCTTGTTTTAACGTGCAAAATCCAAAACAATAAACAAGCGTTCTGGTAAAATCACTGCAGCATATCATTGACTAGTTTATTTCTTCAGAGCAGAAAATTGTGGCACATATTCAGCTTTCTCCCCAACCACTGGGTTGCTTTGTTCTTCTTCAATGTCATGTGCAACTTTCAGATCATTCAACAATGTCAAAAATCATCAGGGAAGGGAAACATTTTAGAAAGAAGCAAAACGGTCAGATATAGTTTTTAAGTAGATATGAACATTTAGGAAGAAAGAAAAATTCTGCCTTTGAGGTCTATCTAGTCCTAGATTAGATCAAGATACCTATAAATATATTTAATGGACAATTTGTAGAATTCAGAGAAGTAAATGCCACGTAGTGAGTTTGGAAAGACCAAGTTAGGCTGACACTTTTAAATTGGCAAGACTGGCCAAACTGAAACTGTCAGCTGGCCGTGAATGGCATAAATTAATGACTTGCTGACAGTGTGAAAGAGAAGGGATTGTTTTTTTCACCCATTAATACTTGGAAGGGTACTTGGCAGGACAGTCAGGCCTCCTATGAAACAGTCGAAAGCTTGCCTCTCCCCAGAATTTAGAGCTTTTTATAATCTTACCCAAATTCACCCTGACTCTCACCTTTTTGTAATGCAAACTCTCCACTCCAGCTAAACCATTCCACCCCAAACCCTTCCCATGCCCTTCTAGAAAACAATGTGTGCCTCGCCTCGTGGCCCACGATGCTCTCCCTGAAGGGCTCTTCTGGCCCACGACCTTCCATAACATGATTTATATTGCAGAAGATGCTCTTTCTTGTCCATTTCACACTGGTTCCTGTCTATTTGGAATACCTAAAAATTTTATCATCTGTTGACATAATTCAGCAATCAGATAACTTATGATATTTTTTTATCTTCCTCCTCTCATTTCAATTCCATAATTCTTATTTTAATAATAAAAATGATCTCTCTCACAACGATGCCGGATAACATGCTCCTTTGCGGCTCGTCATGGTTTCCACCACTTGTCTGCCGTGATGCCTTACACATTATGAAACTGGAGAAATCTCTTAGGTATAGAATATAAATCAGCTAAATTTGTAGAAATGGAAAGTTGAACGGTGGTGAAGGGGTAGGGTAGAGGTGAAAGGGTAGGAGGTGGGGAGTCATTAGTCAAGGGTACAAAGTTTTAACTACAGAGAAGGAATAAGTTTTTGGGATCTATTCACAGCATAGTAACAATACCATAGTGAATAATAATGTATAATGATATGTTTTATATTTCAAAATTGCTAGGTGAATAAATTTCAAATGTTCTCATTATAAAAAATAAGTAAAAGTGAGGGGAGGGGTCAATTAGCTTACGTTAGTCATTCCACATTATCTATATTATAACATCACTTTGTACTGCATGAATGTGTACAATTAGATTTTAATGAAAATTTTAAAAATACATGAAAGAATTAAGGACATTTGAGAAAAATATAAAGTATCAATGTCTATATAATATTAGTGAATATTTATTCCATATGGTGAAAATGATTAAGAAAAACAAGATCTGAGGCTCTAAATGCAAACACTTTCTCAAGTTCAATTTGTTTTCTTTTGATTCAGTGGTATATAATAAATAAGTCCAAGTATAAACCTTGTCTCCAAACATCACAATTGGCATGAAAGCCAAGAAGATTTAAGTCAAAATCTAACATAGGTTATAGTGTTAAAAACTTTGTATCTGGAAAAAAATAAAAGCAAGTATTCCCCAGGAAATCACAAAATAATTTTATCAAAAGATATTATGAAGACAATATAAAGAGGACATAAATCTTGAAAAAAAGAGATTAAAACTAATACTATGTGCAACACTTAACATGTTAGCCATTAACAGAACCCTTACAGAATTCAGCCTGCATTACAGATGAGCAAATAACCTGAATAGAAGACAATGTGCATCAGTTTTCTGCAATCTTCTTAGCAGGCAGCCATTGTAAAGGCATTCCGTTATTAATCTCACATTTCTTTTACATTAGTAAACCACATTGTTAAGGTTGGATTTTTATAACGAAGTATTTGTTGGAACTGTAGGATTTCTGACTCTTTTCTTTAAATATTTATATCTGAAAGTATTTCTTTTTCAATTAATTAACGTCATCAAATCTGTTTTCATTCAAACTTAGAGCAGAATTGGACATTCAGGCTTCTTACTGGCCTGGATGCACCAGGAGGGATTCAAGGTGTTTTAATTTATGTACATTTATCTTTCAACCCTTTCCAGAGAACTCTTTAATTTGAAGCTGTTTATTTTTAGCACAGAATCCCTAGCAATCTTACTATATTTTTAGGAGTAGATTTGCTTTACTACTCTCTGAGAGAACTATTTCATATCTTTATTTCTCTCATTAACCTTCAGAACTTCTCCACACCTTCCCATGCTCAGCTGGTAACCTTGAGTTTATTCCAATGACAAAAACAGAACAAATAAAATGGGACTTCTAGCTCTGCCCAAGACAAAATAACAGGGACTGAGTTTATCCTCTATACTCAAACAACAGCAACAACAAATAAAGCAGATCAAATATATTTTAAAAAATGTTAAGACACTGGAAATCAAGCAATACAGAATAGTGAAATGCTAGAAATCAGCGATGTCAGCCCTATCATTGCCAATTTAGCACAGTGAGCGAGTTCCAGGCAGAACTCGAGAACCCAGGCAGAACTCGCACACTTCCTCCACAGAGACCAGAGCTGAGAGTCTGGGGAGATGAGGGTCGGGAAATTTCTCAGGTCAGAGTTCCAGGGAAAAGAAATGCACATAAAATGAGAGGCTCAGAGAGGTGCAAAAAATATTCAGTAGACAAATGAAAAGAGCCTGCATGTGAGTAGAACACTCAAAGCCAAAGATAGAATCATACAGAAGAATTAAAGAGAACAGCGCCAGGGCTCATGCAGGGAATGATGCCTGCTCCCACTAGCAGATTGGAAAAACTCATAATTCCTGGAGCCTTCAGTAGAATACTCTGAAGATCTTACCTCAGTAGTGGGGAAGAATAGCTCTAGACCAAGCGCTGTTCTGTATCTGCCTTAAAAAGTTATGATAAAAAGATCAAACTGTTTCCAAGCAATTTAACTTCATTCCAAAGCAAAACTCAAGAATTTCTGTAGGAATACAAAATACCCACCATGAAATAGGGTGAAACTAACAATGATTGTAATCCAATAAATATTACCAAGCATGCGAAGAAGCAGGAAAGCAACGTATGTAATGAATAATCAAGCAATTACAACTGACCCAGAACTGATACAGAAATTATCAGTTAGACAAGGGAATTAAAACAGTTATGTTGATTATATGTCATATGATTTAAAAAGTTGAGACATGAAATATATGAAATATGCAGTGACCAGGCAAAACACCCAAATCAAACATTTACAGATGAAAGCTAAAATATTTTACATAAAAATTTACACTGAATAAGATAAGTGACAAATCAGATTTTGTAGAAAAGTAAAATCTGGTTAAAATAGTAAAAGTTCAGCCAACATTAAAAAAAAAAAACAATAGAAACTATCCAAAAAGAAATATAGAGACCAGGCATGATGGCTCACTCTTGTAATCCAGGCACTCTGGCAAGCTGAAGCAGTAGGATCCCTTGAGCTCAGGAGATCCAGACGAACTTGGGCAAGATTCCAGCTCTACTAAAAAGAGAAAAATTAGCCAAGTGTCATGACAGCTATAGTCCCAGCTACTCAGGAGGCTGAGGCAGGAGGATCACTTGAACCCAGGAGTTTGAGGTTGCTTGAGCTAAGTTGATGCCATGGCATTGTAGCATGGGCAACAGAGTGAGACTGTTTCAAAAGCAAAGAAGGAAATATACAGAAGAAAATCTTTTCTAAAAATAAAAATAACTTCAGAGAGAGATGAGATAACGTCAAGAAAAAAAAAACACATGTAATTGGAAATCCTAAATATGGACGGATGAGGGATGTAATATTTGAAAATGTAATGGCTGCCAAATATCCCAATTTTAAGAAAGCTTTTAACTTACAGATTTAAATATTTTAATAAACTACCAACAGAAAAAGAAAATGAAAGAAATTACACGAAGAACTGTCATAAAAACATTGCTCAAAATGAGCGAAAAAGAGAAAAATCATAAAAGAAGTCAGAGAAAAAGATATGCTATCAACACGGGAACAAGCGAAGAGATGGCAGAAGACTCCTTGTTTGGAAATCCACAAAGAAAAACATTATTTTTAATTTCTGAAAGAAAAAAGCCTGACTACATGAAATCTAGACAAAGTAAAAATATATTTATAAAACATAAACAAAATAATAATAAAAACTTCTTAAACATGGAAAAGCTAAAAGATTCATCAACCACATTCTGAGTAATTGCAAAAGAAACTTATTGGACCGTACCAAAGTAAAACCCCCTTTGAAATAAGGGTCTATACCTATACAAAGGAATGAAGAATCCCTAAATTTTAAACTATACAAATAAATATGAGATTTCTTGTATAAGCCTCTTTAAAAAGATAATTGACTGTTTAAACCAAAATAATAATTTGTTGTGGGGTAAATGCACACATGAGCAATATGCATGGTACCAAACGTATGAGGTCAGGAAAGGAGAAGTGGAGGTATACTGTCGTAAGGAATAAATAAAATGTAAAATGGCATAATGTCACTTAAAGATAGACTGTACTAAGTTAAATATATATACCGTAAAACCTAAAGTAACCACTAAAATAAAAGAAGAATAAGTTATAGGAAATAACCCAACAAAAGATATAAAATATAGTCATAAAATTATTACATTAACCTAAACAAGGCAGGCAGCTCAGATAAAGAATAATGCACAGAGGAAACAAATAAAAACAAACAGCAAAATGACAGATATAACCCTAATCATATCAATGGTAAAATGATGAAAATTATATACTATACTAGCTCTAATCCAAAGAAAGTTAAAATGAATAGTAATATCAAACAATGTAGATTTTAGAACACAGAATATTATCAAGATAATAAAGGCAGGGATTTTCATAGAGTCAATTGGGGGCAGTTGCAGTGATTCATGCCTATGATCCTAGTGGTTTAAAATTTTTCCAAAACAAAACTCAAGGCCCATATGGCATCACTGGTAAATTCTATCAGGAACTTAATGAAGAAAAATGATATTAACTCAACATAAAATCTTTTAGAAAATTAAAAAGGAGTGAATATTTCTCAAGATTACCCTAATAGCACAACCCGGCATGTCATAAGACAGGAAAACTACTGAGCTTATAAATGTATGATTCTAAACACAGTTTCAACACACATGCAAAAATACATAAAAAGATAATATATCACAATCAAGTAAGGTTTATCCTACCAGTACAGAGTTGGTTTATCTATAAAAATTAAATAATGAAACTCATTATATTAACAAAATAAACAAGAGGAAATATGATTACCTCAAGAGATGAAGAAAAAGCACTTGACAAAATTCAATAGCCGTTTAGAATTTAGAAAAGAAAACTCTTAGCAAACTGAGATTCAAAGGGACTTCACCATTACAGGGCGCCTACCCAACTAAGAGCTAATAATATACTTAATGATCAAAGACTAAAAGTTTTCTCCTAAGAACAAGACCTGGCTCTCCGTGCTCGCTACAGCTACTGAAAATTGAACTGTAGATTCTAGACAGTGAAACCAGGCAAGAAAAATAAAAAGCATTTGGATTGAAATGGAAGTAAAATTCCCTTTATTTGTAGATGTCATGAGCATCAAAACAGAATATTTAATGAAGAAAACTATAAAAACTATAAAACTACAAGAAAACTATAAAAACTTACGTGATGCAGAATACAGAGAGAATATATAAAATCAATTGTATTTTTAAATACTATCACTAAGCAATATACAATTTAAATTCAGTAAACAAAATCATTTAACATAGTAAAACAATACTAAATACTTGGGAATAAATCAGAAGGAAAAGATGTGAAACCTCTACCCTAAAATCTACAAAGCATTTCTGGGAAGAACATCTGAATAGATGGAAAGATTAAACTTGTTTATAGACTGAGAAAATCAATATTATTAAGATGGAAATTTTTTTCAAGTTGTCTACAGAGTCAATGCACTCTTGATAAAAGTCTTAGCAGGGATTTTTTAAAAACTTTTTTATAGAATTGATTTATTCTAAAATCATATGGACATGAAAGGGGCTTAGAATTGTCAAAGCTACTTTGAAAAAGATAAATAAAAAGTTGGCTGGCAAATGCTAACTTATCTCAAGGAAATCTTTGTGATCTTGTATTAGGCAAACATTTCTTATGTATTGCATCAAATGTGTAATTCATAGAACAACGTGTTGATGAATCAGGCATTATCAAAAAGAAAAACTTCTGTTTTTCAAATAACACTATTAAGGAAATAAAAAGAAAGCCATGACCTGGGTAAACATGATTGCAAAAAATATATCTAATAAAGGACTTGCATCCAGAGGAGAGAAAGAGCTAAAGCTCTATAATAAACCCCTATCTAAAAAATGGACAAAGTATTTAAACAGACGCCTCAGCAAATAAGTACATGAAAAGATGCTCTCTGTTATTTATCATTAGAGAGATGTAAAGTAAAACCACAAGAAGATATCACTACACACTTACCATTATGAGTAAAATAAACTAATACTTAGTTAGGTATCAACCCTGCCATGTATTGGTGAAAATCTGGAAGAACTGACATTCACATATTCCGTTTTTAGGAAAGTAAAATGATACAACCATTTTTGAAAACAGTCTGCCCATTTCTTAAAATGCTAAACATGTACCTACCATCCATCTATTTTATTCCTATGTATTTTACCGGTATATAAAAAAAAGTCTACATCTGTACAAAGATTTAGATGTTGGCTATATTTGAGGTAAGGGAAAGACAGTTTAGGAACAGACAAAGATGTTTTGAGCTTCCCTGACCACGGCTTGTGGTGTGGACGAGATAAAACCATCTGGGCTTTCTCACGCGAGACCTTTCTCTTGCTGGAAGGCACCACGTGTTCCTAGATAGCCACAGCTGCAAACGGTGAAGTCACCCTCACGTAACAGTTGCTTGGTGGGTTGTCACTTTTGTTCCCCTGGGTACAAAGGAGCACAGGACCTTTCCCTGTATGGATGACAGAACTCAGATTGTGGATGATCTACGAACCTCAGCTTTCCACTCATCAGGAGCTGGATAAGGGTGGACCTCTCCTGTAGCTCACCAACCACTGTGAGCTGAATAAAAAGCACGTCGCACCTGCCCTCCATGCCTGTGTTTCTCTCTGGTCTGTCTGAACACTGGCAATGCAGATAGTTAAGGCAGTTAGATTGACTATCCGTCTAATAGTCAATCCAGGTAGACAGATGTTGGAAACAATCTAAACACCTATCACCAAGCATGTAGGTAAATAAACTGTGTTATATCCACACAGTGGAACACTGCTCTTTTAGGGGAATAAACTATAATGAATAAAAATGTTGAGTGAAAGAAGCCAGATGAAATACTATGACATGATTTGAGCTTTTGTCCAAAGCTCTAGAAGGATGACAGGGAAAGCTGAGCGTGATGGACGTGTTCCCAGCCAGGATTGTGGTGCTGGCTTCACCAAGGAATATCCCCCCCAACATGTATGGCGTGGTACACTTTAAATATTTGCAGTTTAATGTATGTGGATTATACCTTAACGAAGATGTGAAAGGGATGGAAGCAGTGATATGAGAAATAAATCACCCTTTCAGCAGGAAATAAACCACGCTATCCACATCTTTATCTGGTAGTTCTCTGTCCCCTGACCGTGGATGAACTACTTTGCTACTACACGTATTAAGCCACTGTCTCCATATGCCCGCCCCTCCTCCTGTGAGAAATCACTCTCGTAATTCCTCTGCGTCATCAACTTTCTACCTCTACTCGTCTCTATATAGACTCAAACATTTAAAGTAGCTCCCATCTTATTGAAAATTAAAAAAAAAAGAAAAAAAAAAAGGCTCTTTGACCACACATCCTTCTCTCTTACAACATAACGGCTGGAAGGAGTTCTCAATTTCCCCATTTTCTTACTACCTTTGGCCTGTTCCAAGCAGACATCAGCACTCAATATCCCCTGAAGCAGCTCTTTATAAGGACATCATCAGCCCCCATTTCGCCAAGTCCAGGATTCAGTTTTCCATTTTCAGGATAATTCATCTTTAAACAGATTGTAATGTAGTACATGCCTTCTCTCTCTCTCTCTCTCTCTTTTGTTTTTGAGAAAGAGTCTCATTTTTTTGCCCGCTCTAGAGTGCATTGGTATCATAGCTCACAGCAACCGCAAACTCTTGGGCTCAGGTGATCCGCCTGCCTCAGCCTCCCAAGTAGCTGGGACTGCAGGCGGCCACCACAACGCCCGGCTATCTCTACCAACAGGGTCTCGCTCTTGCTCAGATTGGTCTCCAATCCTGAGCTCAGGTGATCCACCTGCCTTGGCCTCCCAGAGTGCTGCGACTACAGGCATGAGCCACCACACCCAGATTGGCTATAGCCCCAGACCATAACCTGGAGAATCTTCTTAAAACGGCCACTACAGTCTTTTGTAATTGAGATCTGGAGAGAAAGGAGGAAAAAGAGAGAAAGGAAAAGAAAAGAATGACAGTTCTAGTAATGGCACTCTGACAAACGAGCAACCTTCAGGGGCAGAGGGAAACCAGAGGAGCGAAAAACAAGTGCTTCCAATGTGGTCAGACTGGCCACTCCAGAGAAGACTGCCCCCAGCAATACCACTGGCTGGGCAAGCC
>CAUYRH010026862.1:0-111484 GCA_963574655.1 Perodicticus potto
GGAGTTTTGATCATGACTAGATCTCCAGGAGGGAAAAGTTCCTGTTTTAGTTAGTATGTCCCTCCCCAAACGGGGAGCAGGACTTTCAGGGATGATTAGGGAGGCATGAGAGAACAGCAAGTCTTCCCAATTGCAGCTTAGGGGCTGGGAGAAAAATTCCTTTCAACTTATTTTTTTCAAAGTTAACTGTAACATTGCATCAGGCAAGTCCTTCGAGAGGTATCCACAAGAAGTCATTGCTATCAGCCTCATATCTGTTTTTGCTCCTGAAGATCTTCCAGTGGGACAAGATTTGGGGTGAGAGATGGTGTTATTAATAATCTTGATACTAAGTAGTCTTAGGAAAATGTGTGTATTTGTGTCTTACTTAACAAAAAAATTTAAAGAGTAAAAACTAAAAATAAAAATATAGAGGAAAGCTTATCGAATAAAATACACAAAGAAAGAAAACACTTTTTGTGCAGCTGTACAATGTATTTGTGTTTTAAGCTAAGTGTTATTTCAAAAGAGTTAAAATATAGAAAAATAAAAAGTCTAAAAGTTATAATGCTACAATAAATTGAGGTCAATTTATTATTAGTGACAGAAAAAAATAAGTTTAATGAGGTCCAACTATATGGTATTTATAAAAGTAGTGTTCAGTATTGTCCTAGGCCTTCACATTGACCTTCACATTGACCACAACTCACTCACTGACTTGCCCAGACCAATTTCTGTTCCTGCAAGTTCCATTCATGCTAAGTGCAAATATACCAGTTTTTATTTTTATATCATAATTTACTTTACCTTTTCTATATTTAAATACATTTTCATACACAAATACTCTTATTATGCAAATGCCTAAATATTCAGTATAGTAACACTGTGTGGAAGTTTGTAACCAGGAGCAAGAGGCTAGGGGTGTAGTGGGCTCCACCATCTTGGTTTGTGTAGGTACATTTTGCAGTGATGTTTACACAAGGACAAAGTCACCTAAGGAACATATCCCTTTTCTTGATCAGTGCATGACTGTACCAGGATTATCACTTAGTATTTCCAGAATTGTAATTCAATTTATTCAAAAAAAATGTTTATTCTAGTTCAAGCAATTACATCCACTTTCTTTAAGGCATTTATATTTATTTTTATGCCAATTGCATAAAATGTTTCCTCATGTCCACATTATAGTTGGAATATGTTTCAAGCAAATCATATACTTAATTCCATTATACCTGGGAAATGTGAGGTGTTAGAAACTCATTGTTTCATCCAGCATAGAACTTACAGACTATCCTAGAGCGATGTAAAACTCGTCCATACCTACTGGAGGTCTAAAGTTTGCCCTGGTTTCAGTCATTGTGTAGTGGTTAGAATGGAATGTAAAACAAAAAAATGAGACTGACAGGGCATTACATAGAATTGTGACATGGAGTGATAATTATAAAACTCTTTGACAATGCTATAGTGTTTTATAAAACAATTTCATACACCCCAATAGTTTTCTCATTTGTAAAGTTCAGCCTAAGAATGGGCAGCCTAAGAATTACCATGCCACACTTCTGCATAATAAATTTTGTAACCAACTGGGAAATGTTCATTCTTGGTTGATCCCATAGTGGACAATCTCCACTTAAGGCTAAAAATGGAGGATAATAAATTGTTTTGATCCAGTAGTTGTGCGTTTACAGTGTGCAATTTATTGTGTTTTTTTAGACTCGTAGAATAACTCCTCTTGATTCTACTTAGCTCTCTTCCCTGAGGAAAAGAAATTCAGTAAGAGTTGGAAGTGGATGCTGAGTCTGGACAGAGACTTCTGTTTCCTAGGATGCTAGCATCATGCCAGACTCTGCTAGCCTGGGTGGTCATTTTTAATGTGGACATTTTTCGAAGGAAGTAGACCGAAACCACTAAACATATTTGCTCCATGAGCTAAACCACAATAAAACAGAGGTCTCCTGTGGATAACTTTCCTCACCCTTTGAATACAGCTCATTCTTATTTTATTTCCCTAAGAAACAAATGCCCTTTGGAAATTTTCTCTTTGAAGTTTCGATGCAGTGGTGTGGGTGTGTGAATGCCTGTGTATCCAAAATGCAATTACATGCAAGAACCTGATTACATGATGAAACGCCCATTTCTCCAGGACAATTAAGTGTCCTCTGAGAGTTGAAGTGTGCTGGACGTTCAGAATACAGCTGGGTGATCACTCTTCACCTGTCCACTATAAACGTGAACGCATGAAAGGGGGAGCGGAAGGGTTTCAAAGTGTTATAAATAAGCAATAGTCAGATTCCAGACAAGATAATGTTCTAGATGTCTGCTTGCAGTAAAGGTCTAGTTTTGATGGCTTTCCTCCAGTTCTAACCACTCAACACCATTTTGGAGACTTGGACTTCATCCTGCCTTTCCCTGTTCTTACTCTGAAGGCAGCCTCTGTTTCCCAGCCAAAGTGAAAGGAATCCTGGAGTGTGAGACCAAGGACCTTCCATGTCACTCAGAGCATCAGAGGCGTGGAATATTCCCGTGTGCTCCTGGCTGCAAGGAGCAGACACAGAAGCCCCGTGCTCGGATGCACGCCCACTACCCTCAGGACAAGAGGGCTTCACATCACCACACATTCCCCTGCAACATCTGCACAGGCCAACATTGTGATTTTCTTTTTTTTTTTCTGAATAACTCTGAGAAGTAAACGGAATTCCCAATATTATCTGGACATGTATTGCTGCAGGTTATCTGGGCCGACGTTTCTCTCCTTTTTGTTTGATAGGTGTAGCTGTATGTCTAAGATCCATATCTGCGTATCTCTGTGTCTTGAATGTGTAACGCTTTCCATTTCTCAAAACACAGGAAATGTATTTTAGTTTGATATATTTCCCTGAAATGTGTGTACTACCTTGGGTGAAAGTTATATGAAATGAGTTCAAGGTAAATGTCAGACCAGCTTATTCTGTGAAATTGAAGAACTGCTCCCTCAGCTGCTTCATTGTCCCAAATAGAAAGAAGCTGGTCATGTGCCCAGTCGTACCCAGAGGGGAGATGGCTGGAAGCCTTACCGTGAGGAGCAGAATAGAAAGGGCTTCTGCCTGTGGGGTGGGACAGACAAACAACCACCAGTGTACTGGCAATCCATCACTGCCAATTTTAAAACCTAAATGTAAAATTAACCCAATGCACCTATAATAGACATCGTAGGCCTTGCCTTCTTTAAAACAAAGATATGTATAGATTAAACATAAATATTTTAAATAACTATAATTAGAATACATGTTCACAGCTTTTTAAAATGGATTTTCTCCCATTGTATATATTGGTCTTTATAAACCCGAGGTGGATATGTGCATAGGCACCTATGTAATGTGTGGGGATTAGACATGTTTATATCGTTTAACTTTAAAATAAATGTGGACGGGAACTCCAATAAACTGAGAAGTTAGATCAATTTTAAAATAACTATGTGTTCTACAAAGAATAAATCAAATAGTAAAATCCCCAAATTGGTTTATTTTGTCACAACAAAACCCAACACTTTCTTCCCATTTCTTCATCTCCTACAAAAAATGGACAATTTGGCTCCTTCTGAGACATCAGGAACAGTGTGGTGGTTGGTGGCGCTGCACGGGGCTCAAAGCAAAGCAGCAAATCGATCCGGGTCAATAGCAGGCGACTGGGTGCGCGGTGCACGCTTCTCTCTGTCGGTGGGTAAGGAGGCTCGGGGCAAAGACTATTCAATCATTGCCAAGGATGGTGAACGGACTTGCGCTCCATCTGCGTCCCGTGCTCGCAGCTCTCAGAGGGGGCGCCCTGTTTTTTCCTGACCTCTTCCCGACGTGGCGGGTGGAATGATGTTAAGTCACTTTGAACAGATCCTTACACTTGTCTCAGGGTTTCTGCAAATCACGGTCTATCGAGCGGCTGTTATATAATCATGTGACCTTGGGCACAACGAGTGAGTTTTTCTTCTGCGATGGATCCATAAGCGTCAATCAAATCAGTCGTGATCGATCGCTAAGCATCAACCAGCCGGGAGGCTCCGCCGCCCACTCGTCCTGCCTCTGCCCCTGCACCTGGTCTCGCTCCCAACCGGCTCTGTCTGCGGCTCCGAGATCCAGGGAAATAAACGCCGGAGAAGAGCAGGAAAACAGTCATAATCGTCCCACTTGTTGAGAATAGCACTACTTCTGTCTAAATTAAGTGTGTAATTGGCAAGTCTTATTTATACTCTCATAGGGATTAGCTTTTATTGATCTAATGAGGGAGAAACTCCTGACAGTGCGGCAGCTGCGCGTCGCTCTGTTCTTCAAACCAGGAAAATAACTTGGGGGTGTGAACCCTGGATGGTGTCCTAGAACTTGGCTCTGTCCCCGAGAGAAGCGTCTGCAAGGCCAGAGGACAAGTTCTGACGGAAGGGTGTGTTCAGAGCTTGGATTTGCCCTTTTCATCTGTAAGGGCGGAAAGGAAGGTTCAGTGTTTTATTTTTAATAAAAAGTACAATTCCATTCTTAATGAATGCTTATATATATATAAATATATATATATACACATATATATATGTTAGCAGGAGACATTTTTAAAAACATATAAATGTTTTAAATAACTCAGTGTTACCTGGAAATATAAGTGCCTTTGCTTTCGTACGTGATTTTTATATTTCTCCTTTTTTTTTTCTTTCATTCTGATCACAGGTACCAGAAAGGCTTTCTAAGAAACGTCGCAGTTCCTCTTTATAAGTCAATGTGGTAAATGAGGAGCAGAATTTGAACTCCAAAAACAATTAGATCAAATGGGCAAAGACGTGTTGTTCTCTAGTGAAATCACTGCTCACACACAGCGGGTCAGAGTGTATTGACACAGTGACTAGTTTAGGCCCTGGGAACACATGTGGTAGCCTTCCCTGCTTACAGTCCATTAAGACGGTCTTATGATTTATCCCTTAGCAATGATGAACATCATGGACGCTGAGTCAATATTTTGAAAAAGATTAGAGGATAAAGTACCAACCTTTCATTTTTAAGATTCCATCAATTTTGAGCTATGATTCAAAGATGCTAGCCCAGAATAAGTACAGCTGAAATTCAAAGTATATTCTGGTGCCGCTAAGATGATGAAATTAATTGGCTGAGGTTAAAGAAGTTGTGTGCATTTAAACAGAATGGGAAAAAATACTCAACTTGTAAGAGCTTAATGAGGACTTCTGGCATTTGAAAATATTACACCCAATATAAATATGCATTTGTTTTTATCACTTTTCAAATGTATTTGTGCATTCCTATCTCAAAAGATATGAAATTTATTAACAGATAATTTGATTACAGATTAAGGCTCTTATATAATAATATACTTAATTTTCTCTTCATGAAACTGTTTCATTTTTATATGCAAAATAACATTTTTAACAAAATTTATATGCAAAATAACATTTTTTTCTTAGAATGATGATGAAATTCTTGGATATATGTATGATCTAGATGAAATTCAGAAAAAAAATCCTTTTTAAAATATTCCTACTATAAAAGTGTAGCTTGCACAACACCCTCTCTCTCTCCATATAGACATATGTATGCTTAAAAGTGTATTTCTGTCTTTTACTTTCTTTTCTCAATTTTATTATGAAATGTGCAATTGGATTGAGAGAATCTTTTACATAAGTTACTTAGTATTTTTCTTTTCTAATAAATAATCTGTGTATTAGATATGAACATATCAGATCTTATCTGAGATCATTAGAAAAAAGCAAAAGTATAAATACTTACAGCACATTGTGATAAATTATAAAAATGCACAATGTTACAAATCATACCCTCATAGTAATATGAAATAAAAAAATAGTTTACCCTCATGTTAATCTGAAATAAAGATAGTTTACAAGTGCCTATTTCTGCATATATGGGTCAGAGTCTCCTGGTAAACACCTTACAATCCACAAAACAAGCCCCCTTAGCAAAGAATTATCAACCAAATGTGAATTGTGTAGAACCTCAGAAACTCTAACAGGGTGACAGGATCCAGGTTGGTTCTTAATGTGTTGGACAGAGAAATTGATTT
This sequence comes from Perodicticus potto, assembly GCA_963574655.1. Classification (NCBI taxonomy): domain Eukaryota; kingdom Metazoa; phylum Chordata; class Mammalia; order Primates; family Lorisidae; genus Perodicticus; species Perodicticus potto. Next base: position 6,022 of record CAUYRH010026862.1, read on the forward strand.
AGGGAAATACAAAATTAATAAAAGAATACTACATAAAGACAGAGAAAATAATCTAATAGCTATAGCAATTTCATATTTGGGAATTACATTGTATGGAAAAAATGGAATAATGTACAAGGTCTTAAAAAATAAAAGCAGAATAAAAAGTTCTTAGTTAAATTGCTTTGTATATATGGATTGTGGATGAAAATGACAAGAAAAAAATGTACGTTACAAAAATGAGACTTGAAGATTAGTGTAACCTGGTTCTTTGTACCAACAATGAATCCCCAATGTCACAGCCCACCGCTGCCACCACTTGTTGGAGCCCAGGACTGGCCAGGTCTGGGCCCAACTTATCTAGGTTCCAGACGCTGGCCACTGTGCTGTTGAGGGCTGTTTGCTCTAGCCAGAGAGAGAGAAAGTATTTAAGAGAAAGAAGCAGCCTCAATAGAAGAATAAGTCTTAGCCGCCTTCTGCAGAGAGACTCCGTGAAGGCGTTCTGCAGGCAGGAGAAGCTAATGAGTCAGGGTGAGCGGGAGCGGGTCTGTGATAGGATGGCACGCACCCCGACTGCCTGCTCCTGATGCTACTCATAGAGGGGACCTCCTGGCTACCTGCACCAGAGATGTAGAGACTGCTAATCGCTGACACTCTCGTCTCGAGAGCTCTCGTGGTAGGAGAGGGAATCCCATCTCATGCCCTTTTCACCAAGGTGGCCATTATCAAGCTACAAGTGTTTCTTATAACTCTCACTCGTCTTCCAAATAGCCTATGGCTATTGGCTATATGGGCTGCTACACCCCAACAAAAAAATAAACCTGAGACTTGAAGAAATCTACACAAATTATGATAGATATTAAACAGAAGCAAAAGAAATACGTAGAAGTATGATTTTTGATGATATCAGAAAAATCATGGCTGAACAAAGATTTAGGAAGATATAATTCAGAGAATCATTCAATCAAAAGCAAGAAGGCCCCTGTGTATGTGGCACCATGGGGGCAGTTAGCATTGACTCACTTGTCTGAAACTGAATCACTCTGAGTTTCCTTCTAGCACTGGCAACTCAGCATGGTGAGATCAGGCTAAGCATTCTCCATTCCACTGCCTCCCATCAATGGACCGGTGGGCACATTACTTCTTCTCTGCAAGGGAATCTGGTTAGAAACAGAAAGTAGCGATGTTTTATTCAAGATTTGTCTCTCTACTCTTTTCTTTTGGTACTGGTTTTCCAAGTTTCGAAATCACAGCCTAAAATGTCCTCTGCTCCCAAACATTCTTACCTCCATTCTTTTCTACTTCATCACAATTAGCGCCATTTTGGTGTTAACCGGATTAAAATGAGACTTTATTGTAACTCCTACTAAATAATATAGTTTCAACTAATAGATAAAGAATTTAGAGAAAGAGTTTGTCCAAAAGAGGGAGGGGGAAGACAGGAGGAAGGAGAGAGAAAAAGAGAGAGAGAGAGAGAGATGCTGAGATTTTTTTTCTTTTCCAGCACAGTGTATTACTTTTTCTATACATCATATTGAAAACCTTTGTTAGCACCATGCTCTCCCTATCCAGTATGTCTCAGGCTAACTCACTCATTTTTACCCCTGACCAAGCTCCAATTTCTTCTTCCTATTGCCAGCCTCATCCCCGAACCAACGAACATATTTGAATAAAATATGCATAGTTTAACCCAGACCTTCTCAAAAGCCAATGGAAATAAGAATTACCTGGAGATCTTGTTAAAATTACAGATTTTTATTCTGTATGTAAAGGGTACGCTGACCTTTTTCTTTTTTTTAGGCAATGATGGTGGTTCTAGACCAACCAGTGTGCATTTGGGGAGTAGCAAAGATTTAACCCTTTCACAGAGTATGCTGATTCTGCCATTCTGCTACTCAAGTGAAGTGACAATTAGAAAATATCGTCCAGGGAATTATTGTTAACCAACTAGAGACTATGTCCCTTAATTATTTTATTTTTTTGTTGTTGTTGATTTGCATTTTTATTTGGGGATTTTTCTAGGACAACCGTATTCTGATGATTTTCATCCCAATGAAAATGAAATGGCAGGATGGGGAAGAGCAAACACGGGATTCTCCGAGTCATTTACCTCCTCTCAAATGCAGAGCTGATCAATATTCAGACAGGCCAACCACGCTCTCCTCCCCTTCCCTAAAGTGAGTATCCTTATTCTTTCCAATGTGCTGAGCCCCTTTTATTACTCTTCAGGCTCAGAAATTGTTACCGACTTAAAATCCACTGACCACTTTCATTTGCTCATGCATAATACATAAAGAAAGCCTGTCCTAATCCATTATTTCAGAGACATGTTCATCAATACCTGTGTCTGTCTCTCAAGAAAGAGGTGAATGATGAAGCTTACCTTAAATAAAAGGGATTTCAGAACATCTTAATACCTTTAGCATCCAGAAAAAAGAAAAAAATAATAATTTCACAAAACTGGTGCTAGAATTTTTGCCCATTTGAAAACAGCACTTCCATTCCACAAACACTACCCTTCCCAATTTGGTTCTCCAGGGAGTTACATAGGAAGAAAGGCGATCAAAGGACTCTGGAGAACACACACCCACATAGCCAGCAGGGACTCTAAAGAGATCTTTAAAATGCAAAAGTCACTATTTGGTTAGAGGATGTGGCATGTGAAAAAGATCATTAAAATATTGGCAGAAATATGACTTTCCTACATTTTGTAAATGAAATAGTTTATATCAAGTTTATCCAAAATAGCTACCTATTTCCCTTTTTTCTTTCTTACCAACAAATTTGTGCTTACTAATTCTGCCTTCTTTGGTTTCACTTTTGTTGTGTTTATCTCAATTCAACCTTAACCTCATAAAAACACTGCACAGATTCAATAACTTCAGCTTTATATGTGTTCACTCCTATCTTTAACTTCATGTCCAAATGTTATTTGCTAATTAATAAATAATTTATTCTTTCTAAAGCAATTTTCTGTAAGTGTCTACCTTGTGTTCGCTATTTTTCTAACTCAAGGGAAAATAAAATTAAAAAAAATATTCTTGCCTTCATGAGCTTTCACTGTCAATGACTGAAGAGCCCTATGTTCTGTTGGCTATTAATAAGGCCTACTAAGAAAAAGAAAATATTTACAGGGGAGAAGGCATGCCAAGGTCACAATGAGACCTGTAGAAAATTGAATTTGAAAGACCATTCCATGCAGAAAAACAGCCAGTGCACAGTGCTCAGGTGAACGGCTACAGAAACAGCAACAAAAATGAAAGGTCGAGGCAGGGAGGGCTCAGAAAACTGTGGAGACTCCAGGGCGAAGGGAAATCTTCCAAACGCTGAATTCAGTAGCCCTCTAGGAAAAAACAAAATATACTTAAAATTAATAATCTGAGCAAAATGTAGAATTTGTCTTCTTTAAGGAATCCTCAAGGGTTGGGCATTAAAGTTTGCGTAGTAGGATAGATTCCACTATATGTGTTCCATCACTACAGTGCCTTGACGAAGGGTCTCACTATCACCTTTAGCCCATGGAACCGTAAGAGCCAACTGGTGGCGTGATGCATCGCTGAAGTGTTGGCACTTTCCTAACACCGTCTCCTTTAACTAAATCCTAAGGACTAGCCAGGCAGCTGGAACAAGGGATAGGGGCCAACACATTTCTTCCTTTTAAGTTCACAATTCTAGTTCTGAGTACAATGCAAAAAAGGTTTGGAAAGACACGTGTTCAATGTTCTTAGGATTTTCTTTTAACATTCCATAGGCTGGGGTGGGTGGGGGAGGGCGAGGGAGGGGCAGTAACAGCAAAGGAGCCAAACCTTGGAAAGACCATCTGTCACCAGGGCCTGGAGCCAGGGGGAACCAAGGAAGCACCTGGAAACACCCAGGCTGAATTCAAATGAGAACTGATGCTCACCTGTGCTGAGCAGGCATCGACCACATGTCTATCTTGGTAAATACACTCTGGGATGGACTAGTAAGACTAATCAGCATGCTGGCAGTCATTATCCTCCAAAGCTGGCACCACACTCCCTGTGCCATAAGGTTTTATTCTGTGCTGACCAGAGCCTCACAGGTAGACAGCTGTCCTTTGAAATGTGCTACAATGGTATGTCCACAGGACAGGGTAGTACTGGCATCTTGAGGCTTGTTGGTTAAATGAAAAAGAAACCCACAGACTGGTCAAGTTAAAATAAAATGGAACAACCTCCAAGTTCAAGTGTCTTACTCTGTGGGGCAGGAGTGAAAGTCAGCCCTGCCTGCCTTCCCCACACCATGCTTCCTGCACATTTGCTATCCAAGGGAGATAGTAACACAGGCTTTCCAATCCTTCTGTTCTTTCCATGATGCTTCCTGACTCTAATGATACATTACTAATTTTTAAAGTGATGGCTTGGCACCTGTAGCTAAGTGGTTAGTGCGCTGGCCACATACACAGAGGCTGGTGGATTCAAATCCAGTCTGGGCCAGCTAAAAAAAATGACAACTGCAGCAAAAAAATACCCGGGATTTGTGGTGGGCGCCTGTAGTCCCAGCTACTTGGGAGGCTGAGGCAAGAGACTTGCTTAAGCCCAAGAGTTTGAGGTTAACGGTGGGATCACACCAATGGTGAATAATGCAAGGGTACAAGTTGGATCTTTAGTGTAGAGTATAAATGTCTTAACACAGTAACTAATCAAATGAGATGAGGTGTATATTAACCAGTGTGATGTAAGCATTCCTAATTCTATACGAAATCAGCACATTGTACTCTATAAATGCATTAATGTATACATGATCTATGTGTTTATGATTTAATAAAAAAAAAAAAAAAGAAAAGAAAAGAAAAAAGAAACGAGTTTGAGATTATACCACAGCACCCTACCAAGGGTAACATAGTGAGACTCTGTCTCAAAAAAGAAAAGAAACTAGTCTTTAAAGTGATAAATCTACACATTATTTATCCACAGAAATTCTAACCTCTCTCTAATAAGTCTCATCATGGTACTTCCCTGACCAATATACTGATCTGACATTAAGTTCATGAGCATGCCCCCATTTGCTGGGCAGCAGTGTACTGCCAAATGGCGTTCGTGATGGTTGTTGCATGTTTTTGTGTGTTGCATGCTGGCAGCTTTGACGGTCATTGCAGAACACGAGACCCAGTGTTGTTTCGAAGATTGGAATAGGTGCTGGCATTGGGTCAGAGCTTCCCAATGGGAGCGGTTCGAAGGTGACTGCTGTGGTATATGGCCATGAGGCAGGTAGCATGTTTTCTAGGACAGGTTCACAAACTTAATTGTTAGCCCTCCTCCAGAGATTCATAAAATAACAATTACAACAAACATGAGCAGCACTTGAGAAGCATCTGATATGTGTTAGGCCAGGTTCTGCACACTTACCATTAATTCTGCTTTTCATCACACTTTTTCCCCTCACTTTTATGCCTCAGTCACTCTCGGCTGCTTTCAGTTTCTTGAAAGTGCCAAGCCCATTGCTGCCTCGGGGATTTTGCACGTGTGAAACAATGTTTCTTCACAAGGCTTTCTTTCATTCTTTCTATTTCAATTCAGATTTCACCTAATCGTGAGATCCTTTCTAATCCCAAAAAATATCTCTTCTATTCTGGTTACTCTATATCATATTACCTCATTTTGTGTATTTTTTCACTGTGCTTCTGACTGTGAAACTATGTTTTATTTATTATCTGTCTGTACGTATCATCTACCCAAATCAAGGTAGATGATCTTTCCTCTAGAGAGCAGGGACAATTCTACTTATGACCATCAGGGAAATGTAACTGGGGACAACACAAACGCCACTTCACACCCACTAACACGGCTGCAATCAGCAGAATGATATTGACTGGTAACAAGTATCAGAGAGGATAAGAAAAAATTCAACGGTCACACAAGGCCTCTGGGAGAGTAAAATGGTACAGCTGTTTTGGAAAATAATCTAGCATTTCCTCTACAATTTGAATATAGAGTGATCAGATGACTCAAAAACTTTTAGGTACATTCTCAAAAGAAATCGAAACCTCTGTTAGCACAAAAAACTTGTGTGTGGATATCAGGTCAACACTCATCATACCAGCCAAACAGGGAGAACTGGTCCAAATCTCCATCAATTGATGAATGTATAAACAAACTGTGGTATCCATACAAGTTTATATTATTTGGCAGGTTAAAAAAAAAAAGTACTGGTACATGAAACAGCATGGGTAAACCCTGAAAACACTATGCTAATTGAAAGAAGCCGGTCACAAAACTCCACATATCATGTGAACTCATTTGTTTGAAATATCCCCAATTGGCAAATCCACAGACAGGCGAAAGATTAGCAGCCGTGCAGGGCAAGGAGGGAGGCGGGTGGGGGGAAATGAGAAGTGACTGTTAATGAGAATGGAGATTCTCTGGAGGACTACAAAGATTTTCTAAAATTGATTGCGGTAATGGTTGCACAACTCAGAATTCACCACAAAACATTAAATTATACACTCGAGGGGTGAATTGTATGTTGTGTGTGTTGTATCTCAGTTAAAGGTATAATAAAAAGAGGATCTCAGGGGAAAAGTGGACTTTCCTCTTCATTCCTTTACTGTAAGGTAAAACACTTTTCCATTGTCCTTTGATATGTTCGTCTTCTCAGTGAGAATACCCTTCAAGGGGAGCTATCAGTATAAGAGAACCTAAAATGTAGTTATTTCAGAAAATTTCAGTTAAAGCATGATTAACTACTTTCTAATTTAATTTCAAAATAATGAGTTAAAAGTAGCTATATATATATATATGTATATATATAAAACCAAACACAGGTATACTATTTTGCATCATATCTGTATTAGTTTTCATGATATCTTTAGATTACTGTTTACCAGATTTCAACAAGGCGTGTAAGAATCATTAGGATTCTACACTATTTATCAACTTCAGTTTGCCTGAATGGAAAATCATTCCAGTCCTGCAACAAAACTTAATCCGAATGATGCGTTCTGTGTATAGGTTGGTTTCATTGGACATCTTGAACTGCTTTCAAACACTTGAAGTTAAAGTACCAAATGCCCCTTTTGGAATTATTTTGCTCTTGATTTTTTATAACCTTGTGTATTTTAATGGAAATTTAATCCATATGTTTTTGATTCATTTACACTTAAGTCATCAAAACACTGAATCATTTAGGGGGATTTGATATCCATGAAGACTGTTGAGACTTTCTGATAATCTTTTAGAGCACTTGAAAAAAGAAGAAAGAAAGAAAAGAAAGAACAAAAAATAAAGAAGAAAAAGAAACCTGGAAGTTTTGCTTTTCTCAAATGAACTAAAATTCCTGGGAGTTCACTTTCATGTGTTCTGAACTTCTCCAAAGAAGTGTTCTCATCTCTAACAGGGAGATGGAAATCCTACTCATCATAAGGAAAAGCCTAGAAGCTCCTGATGACACATGGTCCATGTATTATTCAGAGCACATTTTACAACACTCCCAGGCTTTTAGAACTTTTCATTAGGATGAAAACTTCTAAAATTATTAATTCGTGTTAATATGGGTGCTGTTACTTGTCACGTTTTATGTTTCTATATTTGAATGCGTTACAACTTACTCTATTATTAAGCATTTTACTGTGCTTTGTTTGAAAAGTGCTCTGTAATCTTTTTACATTTATTTTTCACATAAGGTCTAATTTTTTTTACAGTTAAAAGAACTTAACATGGATTTTATATATCACTGATTCTATACAAATGCTTTCTGTACTTGGTTATACCCACAGGAGGCATAATACTGCTAAAGTGATAAAAGAACATAGTTTTGATATAAAATAGTATAATTTATAAAGTTAGTGTTTTTCTTTTAGCCCATATTTTTTTCATAGTTAATGAAGTTTTTCTCTTGATTAATCATCTACAAGAAAGTTGCTTTAATTAACTTCATTGTCTTGAATTTTCTACCTTTTCTCACTTTTCCAAAATGAAATATCAATATTTAATCTTGCATTTACTTTAGTCCATATCCATTGCAATCATTTCATCCCAAGTGTTTATTTGAAGATCAGTTTTCACTTTTGAGACAGTTACTTGATCTGAAAATTAATAGCCACATGTTATATATTATTATTTCCTAAGTAGATCAGATGGGTTAGAAGGATATTTTTTCTAAAGTATATTCTCAAGCCTTTTTCTATTGAGTATCATTCAGAATTGATCTAGTATCTAAAGAATATTTACTCTATAAAATTTAACTTTAATGTGAAAAAAGTTAACGAATTTTTTTTTGGCTTTGGATAATTATTATTGACATTAAATGTTCAAATGGTAATCATAATGTTGAGTCAGATAGAAATGAATTTTATTTTTAATGTAGTTTTTTTCAAGTGCTATTAGAGATGCTCTCTTTCATGGAAAGGATTTTACTACTTGAAGATTATCAATAATCTCAATATGTACACCAGTTATATATTGTATCAGATACTTGAGATGAAAATATGGTATTTCTTTGCCCTTATATATGTATGAGTAGAAAACATCACAATTGTTTTTCAAAAATACACAAAAACGTTGCCCTCAGAAGAAAACAAGTGTTTAATGGTATTATGAAAAAATCCTTACTTCAACCATAAAGAGTTAGGTTTTTCTAAATGTGACAGAACCTACAATCATGAAAAAGCATGACATTTCAGAGGTGGTAAAATTTGTAGTTTTTGTAGTTCACCAAATATTTTCCTATTGAATGAAGAAACAAATCTATTATGTTTAAAGTGACTGCTAAGTGTGTATGTTAGGAAAGTTTCGTTGAAATGACCATTTCCAAATACCTCCTAGTTGCTCAAATGTAGCTTTTCTCATCATAATGATGCCATGACTATTTCTTTATACTGACTGTTTTTCTATTTTGTTTTTGTAATACTAGGAGCATGAAATTTTAGTTACATATAATAATCTAGTGGGTTGAGTGTGGATAACTGAATCATTGGTCATTTTCTTTTCTTTAATAGAATTTATAGTCTAGATGTTCAACGAAGTTGTTTGCGTTCAACATGCTGTTGACAAGGCATCTGGCCATTTGGGGATACCTCTTAATGTGCTATTCATTTAATTTAATGTATAATGATGTCCTATAGCTCTTGTAAATGGTGAAAAATACTCAGAATACTCAGTGCTATTTGTTTGCTCTCTAGGTTTAAGTATTGTATTTCTGGTATACTCTACGTGTCCAGATTTGGTGAAAGAAATACTGATATCATCTGTAAAAAAAAATTAAAAAGTTTACATGTTAGATAGAGATTTTACATTGAGGAAGAGGACTTCATTTCTAAGCTAAATGAATGTTTCTTTCATCCCAAAGAGTGGTGATTGCCATTGATCATTCAATCAGCCCTTTGGTGTTTGCCAGTGGGCAGGTACACATAAAGATAAAGGCGAGACAGTAATCTGAAATTATTTTAGCTTCCTGCGTCTTTTCAGAAGACATTTTGCTATTATGCTCCAATTGTGTTAGAGCAATCCCTTTCCATTTTTATATTTCTTTTCTCTAAATACTTGTTAGTCAGAATGCATTCCCACATAATGAATACTTGGACAGTGAGAAAGACCATGCTGAAGCTACTTATCCTTTATTTAGGAAGTTTTAAGTTTAAGGGGGGATTTCATTAATTCATTTGAATTTCCAGTGTATATAATCAACTAATGGTATTTACTTGTTGTATGTAAGTAAGCATTATATACGAAACATGTCTATTTTATATTTCTCAACTATTATCTCTCATAGACATTCCTTATGAATGTGTATTATAATATAAATATCTATAAAGTTTTAAACCTTTTGTTATATTGGTTTCCTTAGGTCCAATATTAAAAGAAAAGCTCTTTTTGCCTTATTTTAGTGGTGAAAGATGTGGGGCAAATTAAAAAAAAAGGTAGAACTATCTTTATTTTTACCACTACATTCATGTACATATTTAAGAGCTTATCTAATAATGAATCCCTAAACTGCTTTGTGAAAATAGGCTTTTCTATTCTGATAGCTTTGCCTTTTGCTGCCCTGCCTCCATGAACGGATCCATATTTTCTGCAAACTATTTGCAAATGTGCCAGCCATCTGCAGCTGGGTGATTAGTGAGGTGCAAGAACATGTATCCTGTGCTTGGTCCCCATTGGCCATTTATTGCTGTTTTATTGTTTTAATTATAAAGAATAATCTTCATTGCGACTGTTCTACGGCATTTGTATGTGAAAATGTATCCTCAAATGTTCACGTACTTTTAAATGGCACTATAATTTTGAGAGATATTAATCGGAGATGAATTTGGGGCATCATGAAGTATCACCAGCGCAGGTTTGAGCTGCATCGTGGCACCAAAAGTGGAAGTTACATTTCAACGTTAACTGACTGCTACATGACAAGTAAACAGGTTTAATTGTGTTATTCACCTCATTGACTTTAATGAGTCAATAATAGATGTAATAGGCACCTCAGGACCAGATGGCATAGGGTAAAAAGTCCCCATGAAATACCATATTTTCATCTCAAGTATCTGATAAATATGTTAACTTCTGGCATTATGGCAATTGTTGAAATTTCTTAGCAGCTGGTCAGTTACTCTACACGGCAGGGGCCACCGGGTGCTGTTTACAGCTTAAGTTCCCGGTTTCATATTCGTAGGCAGAGTGAGGGTGAAAAAAAAAACCAACAAAACTTCCTGAAGTGTAATACAATATCATAACTGAGTATCTGTATAAAATTGATTTATTAAATTAAAATTGTGGGGAGTTACCTTGAAAAGGATTATATCTGCCCCTCTAACTTGCACACACCTTGTAGCTTGATGCCAGTTGGTAAAGTGGCACCAGCAACTTGTGTGGAGAGAACCACATTTAACCCTTAACATGGCCTTTGTCTGTGGTGCTTATGTACGCAGTCTATTTCGTGGGGAGTAATTAGAACTTTAAGGTTTCTTTAAGGATGCTCCATAACATCCTTTTCTTTAAATAAGAAAATCCAAATAGGTTTCCTTTTGTAGTACCTAAAAGCTAATTTTCTAGTTAATGTTAAACGACTGCCTTAGGTATTAAGGAAATGTTTTCTACAGTTTGTACATTATTACGTTCATGCGAAACCAAATAAATATTCACCTTGTAAAATTAAAATTATGCTGCAATAGAATTTCTGTTTCTTCTGATACAAACTTTACAATCCAGAAACGGCACTAATGCATATTCAAGAGTTTAAGGATCATGGGCATTGAGTTTTAATGAGAACAATGCACTAAGGCCTCTTTCAGTTTATCTTCTTTGCCGTAGTTGAGGCATTTTCCCGGTGTGTTTATTACTCATAATCTTAGTTGCAGCTTCATGCCATTCTCTCTAGGACACCTCACTATTAGGGTTCTATCTTTGATGGCAGAAGAGCAACGCCTATTGGCCTGCCCACAAATGAAAAGGTGGCATTGAAGGATTCATGTGTGAGAAGATGAATTCAAACTTCATGAAGTTTTCTTTGTTGGCAATAGGACTTTCATTTCTTTGGTTTGTGTAGATTGAAACTGCTTTTCCTACAGAAGTAAAGAAGTTTTCAAAATATATAATTTAAGATTTGGTTCTAGGAAGCTATATCCAACCTCTGGAAATGGCAGGGTAAGTAATTAAGAAAAGTTCATCTGGTAAGAAAAATAATTAGAAAAACTGGACTTTTTCTTTTAATCTGAAGAAATGCCTTGAAAAAATTCCAAGATTCAGTATAACTGAGTTGGAGCCTTTATATCCTCAGGGAAACATGATCATCACAAATATAAAGCAGTGACCTCAGAGAGACAAGGAGAATCTTGACAGGCCCCCGGCATCATGAAACACAGACGGAAGTTCAGGATGTGCCTCAAACTGAGGCATTTGGATAAACCGACCTGTATTTAGTTTGATATTCTAACAGAACCCACATTAAAGAGCCCATCTTGCCCTAAAGGAAATGACCAAGAAAAAGAGGCAGCACCTCTGACAACTGAGAGCCTGCCCTTGTCTGCAGTCAGGGACACAGAACTGCCATTATAATTTAGGATCTTGGAACAAAAATCTTCCTGAATAATAATAGAATGTTGCCTTATAATGCAAACTATTTCTCAAATTTTTAAATTGACAATACGGTATACTGTTTAAACAAATAAGCAAAGAATTATTTTTTAAGAGAAAAAATAGAGAAAGTGAAGAGTGATAGTGGATATATCACATACAAATTTTAAAATAACTATGTATAAGTATATTTTTAAGAAAATAATATGCCAGATTATGAACTATAGAAAAATAAATAAAATGAAAACTTGAGAGCTGCATGAAAATAAATGCAATTAAAAACACACAAAATACATATTTAATAGTAGAGTGAATACAACTAAACAAAGAATAAATGAACTAAATTTTCTGAGGAATAAATCTCAAAATAAAATCCAGACTAAAAATAACAGCAAAATAAAATGACTGTAAGCAAATGGAGAATATATATATATTGTTTAAAATTTGGTTGTATAGGTAATTAGAACAAAAATAGAATAGAATAAAATATACTTCAAATATAATAATAGAACATTTTCAAAACTAATTAGAATTATCAGGAAATTGTTTTAAAAGCACTATAATAAATGTATCACATCCAAGAAAACTGCTAAAAAAACAAAAGTTATGCCTAAAAATCTTAGAAAAATTGTCAGAATATTTTCAAAGGGAAATAGCAAGAAATAGAGTGGATTTTGCTATAACTACATGACCTTGAAATTATATATTTCTGAAAGACAAAACAAAACCCCAAAAAGCTATCAACCATGCACATTCAAATTGCACTCCAAAATATATGTACCCAAAAAGCAGGTGTTAAATTGTCACCATCAGGAAAACAGTCATACTAAAAAATATATTAGGGGAAAAAATTATCTTCAAGATTATAATAAGTTAATTAAGAGGTAAAGAAAAAAGTGAGGAACATATAAATGTGGTACATTTATAAAATAATATTGAATAATTAAAAAAAATAAGAATGTAATTTTTAAATTATACATAGTACAAACTACAAACATCTTCTAAACCAAGGATAGAACTCTATTTAAATTGCTTTGAGAACACATGAAATATTTACAAGAAATGGTCCTTTCATGCACAGGTGTTTGTTAAGCAGCAGGAATTTTGTCCCCACCACAAGACATTTGAATTTAATGGCTGAGTGGGGGGGAGTGTGCTGCTGACACTGTGTTAGTGGAGGCCAGAGACACCACTGAACATGCTGAAATGCACAGCACCTCCTCAAAAGAAAAAAAGAATTATTTTATCCAAATTGTCATGGGGCAGCGCCTGTGGCTCAGTGAGAAGGGTGCCAGCCCCATATACCCAGGGTGGTCAGTTCAAACCTGGCCCGGCCAAACTGTAATAAAAAATAGCCAGGCATTGTGGTCCCCGCTACTGGAGAGACTGAGGCAAGAGAATTGCCTAAGCCCAGAAGTTGGAGGTTTCTGTGAGCTGTGCCACAGCACTCTAAGGGCAACAAAATCAGACTCTGTCTCTAAAAAAAAAGATGTCAGTAGTAGGCTGAAAATCCTTATTCTAGTCCATGTAATTGAATTTCAGAACAATGATCTCATATAAAATATACCCCCATGAACACCAGGTAATTAAGCTTAGGAGAAAAATGGTAACAGAAAAAAATCCCATCTGTTAGGAAATAGCATTGTATAATATACTTTTCAAAAATTCATGAGACAAAGAAGAGTTGATAGATATTCAAATATTTAGACTTAAATTGTTTAAGATTTAAAGTTCCATACTTAGAACATGCAGGGTTTTAAAGGAAAGAATGTAGCTGTCAATGTATATAATCAGAAAGAAAATAGAATAAATAATAAACATCAAGAAGTTAGAAAAATAATAAGAAATTAATTAAAATAATGGGAATAAAACAATACAAATGACTGAATACCATAGAAAAATATATGAATTTCAACTCTTTATGTTTTTAAAAATGTAAGCTAACTAGAAAATGCAGGGAGTTTTCTTTATGTGATAAAATTATCTATATTTAGGGTTCAAAAAGTGCTGGAAATTCCAGTACTTTCAGAAATCAAAACAAACTATATTGCCTTGGCACCTGTGGCTCAAGCGGCTAAGGCGCCAGCCAAATACACCTGAGCTAGTGGGTTTGAATGCAGCCCGGGCCCGCCAAACAGCAGATGACAGCTGCAACCAAAAAATAGCCCAGTGTTGTTTGTGGTGGGCGCCTGTAAGTCTCAGCTACTTGGGAGGCAGAGGCAGGAGGTAGTCTCAGCTACTTGGGAGGCAGAGGCAGGAGAATCTCTTGAGCCCAAGAATTGGAGGTTGCTGTGAGTTGTGATGCCAAGGCAATCTACGCAGGGTGATAGCTTGAGGCTCTGTCTGAAAAAAACAAAACTAAACTAACAAAAACCCCCAACAATATTAGAAAATAAGATACCATCACAGACTCAAGAGTAATTGAAAGACAACAAGATGCTACTGTGATAAACCTTAAAGGAATAAATCTGAAAATATATGTGAAATGAACACATTTCTAGAAGAAGTTACTAAATTTCACCAAAGTAGAAAATGTAACTAATCATTTATCAGAAGGAAAAAAAAAACAAAGAAATCTACAGTTGAAGTATTCTCATTTAGAAAACTATTGGCAGATGATTCTGTGGTGAGATCTAACAAATATTCAAGCAAGTTATAATGTCTTGTTACCCAAGATATTCACAGAAAACTCTAATGAGCAAGTTACTTCCAAACATAAGTTGAAAACTTTAGCTTGGTTACAAGAAAGGCAAATTCCGGTAAGGTATTTGTCATAAATATAAATATTGAATATAGTTAAAAGGATTTGCATAGTATATACAAAGCATATTATACCATGATCAAGTAGGATTTATTCCAGGAAGGTAATATTATGTAATATTTTGATATCAGAGTAAGTCACTAAAAAAGTAAAAGTTTAAGGTTATGAGACTAATGGATAAGAAAGAATTTTAGAATTTTATAAATAGTATCTATTAATATGAAAAGCTTTTTAAAAACTAAGCATGGAATGTAATGTTCTTAATCCAATGAAGGATATTTACAATTAACTTTAGGAAAACATGATACTTAATGGTAAGATGTAAAGCACTTTTTCCTTGTGAACAAAACAAGCATGCTTTAAACACAAAATACATGAAATATTTTACTCAAATACTATGGAAAATGAATAAGTGAAATTTCTAACAAATAATAAAAATATGTATTTTAGAAAATACTCTGTTACATGATTGTGAATTTAGAAAATCCACAAAATCTACATATTTTTAGAGAATTAGTAAGTCAGTTTAGCACCAAACAGGAATGCAAAAAAAAAGTGATCATATTTGTCAATACTGCCTAGTTGAAACGCAACTTTTTAAATGGGAGAAAGTACAATAATATGAACATTTTTTCATATACCCAAGGAAGATCCAGTGAGAATTTTCATTATTTTCCATATATATTTAAAAAATAAAACAAATGTATAAGACCAGTAAAGAAAGGGCTATAATATGTTTGTGGGTGATAAAATTCTAAAGATACCATTTTTCTCCAGATTTATGTATCATTTAACATTATATCCTTTGTTACTAAGCAATATTTTTTGTCAAAATTGATATATTGACTCAAATAATTATCCAAAATTACAAACAACCATAAGCTATCAAGGCCATCCTGGAAAAAAATATAGGAGGCTTGACATCACCAGATTTAAGCTTGAAGCTTGAAATAACACTTAATTTAGTATGACGGTGGCTGAGCCCAGACAATTACACCAATGGAGAGAAATGAAGGTCAGTGACAGACCCACCAAGAGATCCTTTCCTGACGAGCATGAAGTTGGCCTTGCTTTGACAATGGCAAAGCCAGCTGATTTGGTGCTGGGAGCAAGCCCATCTTTGTATAACATAATTATAATTATTTTCTGTAATTAATATAAACTGAGATTAATATAATAATGGATTGAAGGCAAAATGGACATTGACATTTTAATGTTTTATGAGGATTCATGAATGTAGAGACTCATACACTACCACAACACACAAGATGTGGAAGGTTCTGCCACACTGAAAAGTTCACTGATTTCTTTCTCCAGCGAATCCTCTATTCTTACCTCTAAAGTCCAGGTAATCACTGATTTGTCTTCTGTCTCTGTGGTTTCGACGTTCCAGAATTGTATATACTAGGAATTATACGGTATGTAGCATTTTTGCTTATGGCTTCTTCCACTTAGTGAATGATTCTGAAATAATAACACATAGCTTTATGCATCAGTCATTTTTTTTAAATCATTTCATGGATGTACCATTATTTTCTTACCCAATTTCCAGAATGATGTTTTGTGTCCAGTTTGAAACTATTATAAGTAAAGCCGCTATGAATTTTGGCACATACATTTTATGTGGATATATGTTTCCACTTCTCTTGAGTAAATATCAAGGAACGAGGTGGCTTGTTCACATTTCAAATATGTTTAATTTAATAAGGAACAGACACACCATTTTCCAAGGTAGCTGTGCCCATTGGTATCCCTACTAGATTACGAGTGTTCTGTTTACTGCACATTCTCATCAGCATTTGATGTCATTGGTCTTATTGTGGCTTTAATTTGTATTGTTAATGATTAGTCATCATTCGATGCATTAGATGTTTCTATGCATAATATGACTCCTTTTGCAAAGTATTCACTTTAATAATTTCAACATTGAAAAATTGCATTCTTTAGCTTTTTTATTGAGGGATAAGAATTCTTTATATACTCTAGATACAAAGTACCATATGAGTTATATAATTAGCGAATATTTTTCCCTACATGGCTTTTATTTTTGTTTCTTACAGAAATTTTGAAGGATAGACATTTTTAATTTGATAAATCCAGTTTTTATTTTGTTTTAAATGTTATTGTTTGAAAATATTTTTAACAATTTTAATTTTGAAAAGTTCATTTCACATGAAGCCAAAGCTATAAAAACTGTTAGATAAGTCCTAAAGTTTAGAATATGATCAGCAGAGATAATAAACTTATAAAAAGTTTCATTTTGAAATAAATTTCATAAATATAATTACAACTGATAATTTTGTTTATTAATAACTGGTTCTAAAAACCTTCAAATGTTTTTCACAATTAAAAATCTTTCACTAAAAAACCTTTACCAGAAATTTTATCATAAATTTCTGTGTTATTTATTAAGAATTTTCGAATTTACCCTTTTGTAACTTTTAGATAAAATATAGAAGTGATATAGAATTGAGTTAATTTGATCTATTGCTATCATTTGTTTCACATGCACTATTTAAATATAAGGATGTGTAGTATTACAGGATTTGGACAGACTGTACCTTAAACAAGCTTGAATAAATGGAGCCATTAACAACTTACTCTGGCAATAAACTTATGTTGATAAATCTTCATGTGTTAGAGGAAAAATTAATCTCCATGGAGACTATAACAAATTAATGCTCTTGCTTAAAGTTTATACACTCTCAACATATGTAAAATTTTGATTATGAAGACTAAAATTCAATGGTAACTATGTTAACAGTTTAGAATGAGAATAAACAAATCCTCCATTTCTGTCTCCAGGAAGAATGTTTTTCATCACTGATGTTACTTTAGAATTGCTGACACAGGGTCATGATAATATAGTTGTTTGCAACCTGGTGATAGTAGTTAGAATTGACACACGAGTAGTATCTGTGTGTATACCTCTATGTACATAAATATATGAACATGTGTATATATGTGCATGTCCATATGAGAGAGAGAGAATAATGATGTAGTACAGTAAAATACAGACAACCCAATAGGAAAATAGGAATAAAGGACTTAAAGGATAACAAATGGTCAGCAAACATCTGAAAAATAGCTCAACTTATTTAGAAATCAGGACAGACAACACCACAGGGTGTATGAACACACTCTCAACAGAATTTTTATTGAAAACAAAACTGACAAAATACAAGGTCTGATCTGGGACATCGATCTTATTACGATGATCTTACAGATATTATCAGGACAATTTGAAATGGCAGTATTGTTTCAATAGCAGTTTCCCAATTTTGATAAATGTATTGTGGTTTTATAGGAGAATGCCCTTGTTTTTCAGCAGAAACACACTGAAATTTTATTGAATGGGAGCAGAAGGATGGAAGTTTGTTTCTGGAGAATTACTTTAATTTACTTATTTATTTATTTATTTATTTATTTATTTATTTATTTATTTTTGCAGTTTTTGGCCAGGGTCAGGTTTGAACCTGCCACCTGCGGCATATGGGACTGGTGCCCTACTCCTTTGAGCCACAGGCTCTGCCCTGGAGAATTATTTATAGTAGCACCAAACTGGAAACAGCCTAAAAGTTCATCAAGAGAAGAATAGACAAATAGCTATTGGTGTATTCGTAAAATTGAATTAAATGTAGCCACAAAGTAACTGAACTACTGTTTCATGAAATGATACAGATAAATCTCTCAAACATGGCATCGCTCTAAAGGAGAAGAGGCAGAGAAACACGTACTTTTTAATATCCTCTTCCTGCAATGTTGAAGAACAGACAGATCTGATCAGGGGTAATAAAAAACCTGAATGGTGGTAACTTCAGGGTATAGATCTGAGGAGTGACGGAGGTGCCACAGTGGGCTTCCAAAACGGTGATACTATTCCATTTCTTGACTTAGGATGATGCTTCTTCACATGTATTCAAATTGAAACCATTTATTAAGTTATACAATTATGTTTTGTAAGCTGTCTTGTTGTATGACATTGCTATGTACCGGGTGGGTGCCTATATATTTAGGAATAGAACAAAAAAGGCAAATGGGCAATTAGAATTGGACTTCAGAGCTATCTAATTATTAATTGTAACAAACTCCGTGAGCTTATCTATATTTCTCTTTCAACTTTGTTGACCACAAATAGCAACTTCCTAAACATGTAGTCATAATGCTTGCTTGCTTTTTAATCATGTGCTTAGCCCTTGAGCAGAAGGCTGATCAGGCCATGTTTTCTGGGCCTGGATTATCTAGAGTAGCATTTTCTCTGTGTCTTTGGTATTCTTTCCTTTTAAAGAACGTTCAAATCTTTCCAGGATATGAAGACATTGAATCAATTTTTTTCTATTTCTCTTTAGACACATATGCTTCCTTCTTCATAAAAGGCTAAAAGGCACCCAGAATCTAAGAAAAGCTCGTGCATTGGTTTCAGGGCCAAAGAGATTCCTGACCACATTACATCTTTTTTTTTTTGGACTGTTTTCTTAACATTTTATCTTTAGGCCCCTCTGTCTCTTTTCCCTGTCCCAGTCCTATTTACCCAAGTCTATGAAATCTACAATTAGGATATGATCTTGGAGATATTTTAGCCATTTTGGCACAAGTTATGTCAATCTTAAATATTTCTGTAATAATACTTGAGAGAGGTTTGGGATTTGGAACTATAGACAAACCTTTTCACTCTGTACACACTGCACACATTGATGATCTTATGGGAGAAGAAAATCCGTGTCAAAGGCCAGGACACACATACCTTATCTTCCATATCATAACGTTCCGGTGTTTTAGTAAAGCAAAGCTCTATTGATTTTGCCTTACTTATACCAGATTAAAACAGGCTAGGTCATTTTAAAGAGCAGACTCCTGCCTTAGGCAACCTAATTATAGGTTTTCCTATTCCAGATATGAACACAGTATCTGTTTTTTTTTAATTTTCAAAGGGTCCCTTGCCCATGCTTTGGGTAGTTCAAAAGAACTTCCTTCTTAACATTTTTATGGATATTCAAAATATAAGCACTTACATGTATCAATGAGCCTTGAAAGATAAGAATTATTAAATGTGGAAGACCAATATTTTCCTTTATTCATTAATTCATTTGTTTAAAATTTGCTGCCATAACACCGCTACCCTGAAATAAGCATTTTTCAAATGGCCTTTGAGTTGATGTTTCGGGGTCCCCCAAACACTCACTTGCTTCTCTGTGTACCTCGTGGGCATGTGTTTTAATGTTCCCTTTCAATACCTCCACCTTAACCATCAGCAAACTGTACAGGTATCATGTAAAGCAATGATTTGGAGGGTTGTTCTTTTTGTTTGTTTATTTTAGGAATGAAGTCTATTCTTCTATGCTGTGTTACACCCGGAATGGATCTATTCTATGCAAATGACAATTAATGTTCATGAGAAATACAGGGCCCCAAACCTTAGATACCACATTATTTTGAATAGTTTTAAAATATAATGCCTGAATGGTGTTTGAATGTTTTGAAAAAATTATTCTTCATCATGTAGAAGAAATAAGAATAGTAGTAAAGAATAAAAAGATAAAATTAAAAATAGGAAGCTCTTTTAGATAAAACATAATATGATAGACCACACAGGCCAATATTATATTACTTCATGAAAGTGAAAACAGATAATATAATTTCAGAATGACAAATTTTATCTAGGGGAATAAAAGTAGAAACCAAACAAAAAACCTACAAAATAAAGTTTTATCTAATAAGATTGAATTTGCAAAAGATGCTCATTGGTATGAATTCATTATTATGGACTTAATTATGACAGTATATTGAAAAGAAATAGATGAAAATAAAATTGTGATTTTTGCTTTTTTCCTTAAAATATTAGATATAATTTATGAAAATAAGTAAGTAGATATCTGAGCCAGTGTTGGAAGCTCCTATCAATATTATAAAGAAAAAGATAAAAAAGGAAAGGTTCACTAATTTACTGTCAAGTTAAAATGTTTATTTATTTATATCTGATGATTTATCCAAGGCAAGGGAGCCTCTGATGAAAAAGGACTCAGGGCCAATGTTTCACACATGCCCATAAAAATGAAGAATATAATGTTGGCTGCAGATTATTATAAAAATCCAAAAGTAACAATTATACTGCTAATATAATAGAATGATCTACCATATTCCAGAAAGAACTATAAACGAAAATAAGGTCTTGTTATAAATTTTCTAACTGTCATAAAGAGTAAATATAAATGGGAGTTTTTAAAATTATATGCTATTATTACTATCCACAGATATAAATGTATGTCAAACAGTTTACAAAATGATTTTTATATTGACTTCAAAATACATTATGCAAATAAGCACGGGAAGGGAATATTTAAAGTGTACCCATAGGAAGTGAGAAATACAGCTCTTTTTTTGGTAGAAAAAGAGTCATACATCCAATGACATGTGTCATGTGAAATGTCCCTGCTCGTAGAAAATGGGCTGTGGGTCAAAAGTGGAATGTGAATGTGAAAAGTGGAATGTCTTATGTTTTATCAGACAGAATGCCCCTTATTATTTGGAAAACAAACAAAAAAACTTTTTTCTTAAAATTGCAGACATTAGTTTAGGACCTGGTACAGGTAGAAGGACGAATTAAATCCTGAGATTCGGAGAATTATATTAGACGAATTTTAATTTGTCGATTAGAATTGACAAATTCAATCCCTCTGAGTTGGGAGAAGCCCCTGGCACAGCGGAGTTCTGTGGGAACCAGACGATTGGGTTAGAAGAAGCCGCAGAGGGTACGGGGTCTGGATTCAGCCAAATACCACTTCTGAATCTGATGCTTTCTGAGGCTGGTGGTCTTTACACCATTGAGCATTTAGTTTAACCTTTTTTACCTACTTTCTTCATCGGTGATGTGGCAATCAACTACAAGCGGTAGGGGAGTGTTTTAAGATTGGAAAGTTCAGAAAATTCTGGATAACACCTGGAAGTGTTATTTTGACTACAGTACTTGAGGTTTTCCACCAAGCACAGCAGCAAGGTGTACACCATCCCTTGTTATCACCGGACGTGCTTGGTTTCTACAATATTGGCTGAAAATGAATCTAAACAAATTCTACTAATAAAGGACAAGGGACTGAAAGTCCAAACCATCTACCCCTCTAGATAGCGAGGACACCCAAGTCTAAAAATATCTCCCCCCAAAAAACTCAGTAGACATGAAGCATGTGTAAGATACCTGCAGGTTCTTACCCGGGTAGATAGCTTGAGAGTTCCTCATAAAACTCTTCACAAGTGCCCTAAGACTCTTCGATTCTCTTGCCTGTAAACCCTTGCTCCTCTCCATGCCTAATCTCAGCCCATCCCCATCAACAGCCCTATTCTTGTTTCCTCTAAGAGTGAGAAAGAGGAAGTGCTAGGAGCTGGTGAACATGAAGTGCTCGATGGTGAGTTCTTCATCTGAGGGTGTTCACCAAGCTCTGAGGCTGCAGAGCACAATTTTCTGGTACTCACACATTTTGACTAAAATGTTATTGATTTAGAGCATTATGAAGATTATTTGAAATATTTTGATCCCTTTAGGATCAAAGGCAAGGTTATATAAAATTATTCACTTAATTTTAAAAAATATGTTAAATGTGTACTGTTGGCTGCAGAAATTAAATAAATACATGTACCTTGGAGGGGAGAGAGCTTTGAATAGGCTTTAGATCTTTAAAGGACAGACATAGTTTTAAAATTGTAAATTAAAAATCATCGGTAGGGGTTGAGCCCCGTGTGCTGCTCAGCCTGCATGCCCGGGATGCTGACACCAGCAAAACTTCAAAGCTGCCCAGAGCGCAGTTTTGGTTTGGAATCATTCTATTCTTACCACATGAATCCCCCTTTTAAAACCAAAACTTTCACACAGGAAACCAAATGTTTATATTTTACATTTTTGTTCCCTTTATTGCATTTCAGGGGAGCCTTACCTCAGTTTATGTCGATTTATATAGTACATTAAATGCTGTAAATTACCGTAAAGTGAAACAACACATCACACAGTGATGTCGGAACCATAAATCATTACGGTTTCCTGCTGCAAACAGATGTTCTGATTTTCAGACCTATGTCAGGATTCATTGTGATCTTCAGGATTGCGGAGGCAAACTTTAAATTTTCTTGTTATCAAAATGAACTATTATATTCACGCTGTTGTTTATAAGCTGAGCAAAATGAGTTGCTCAGGCAGTCCAGGTAAATCAAATTGCATATATCACTTCCATAATTGGCTGCAAATATGTCAGAATTTACACCAGTAAAGATGAAACCGTAATAGACTTTAAATGACAATCTTACTTGACATCATTAAGTAAGGAAGACATTTTAACTTCTGCTGAAAGATCATTACATATAATTTAAGCAATGATAGTTTTGCCAGATGCATCACAGTTTTTTTTTTTTTTTAAGGCCAGGGCTGGGTTTGAACCCGCCACCTCCGGCATATGGGATAGGTGCCCTACTCCTTTGAGCCACAGGCACCACCCTGCATCACAGTTTATATCTGCCAAATCAGGCTTGGTGTCTTTTGCCTTTGGGAGTGACATGGCGTTGATCAGGAGAGGAGGCGCTGGAGAGCCGGGTGTGTGTGTACATGTTTGCAGTTTGCTCTCCAAATTCCTCAGGCCCTTTTTCTCACCACGCCTTTCCCAGACCCCTTCTTTTAAATTTGGAAGTTTATATATATGAGGAGAAAACAGGTAAAGATTTTTTTCTACAAGCATGGGTCTGGGTAGATAAAAGGGAAATACTTGCAACATATCAAAGGTATTTAGGTTAGCAATCCATCTGAGGAAAAACAGATTAACAGAGGTCATTGGAGCAAAATCAAACAATTGAGGCAGGAGAATGTGTTGGAAGCATGTAACCCCAGATCAAATAATGAATTTCATTTGTAAGAGTGGAAAGCCTCTATTGCAAAAACAATCTAGATGTATGCACTTCAGCAAGAATGTAGTCGGGACTGTTTTAGTTCGTCTTTATTGTGTTTACCATGTTGATGAGTATGAGATTAAATGGGATGTGTTTGAGAGAATATTTTAAAACACGTTATTGAGGAATCAACACAAGACGGTCATGGGATTTTTGTTTCTTTCATTTCCTTTTGGTTTATGCATCCAGGGTCATAGCTACTCTGAAATAATTTTGACAAAAGCTTGTGAAAGGTTCAAACTACAGAAAGGAACCTCTTTCCCTTACCAAAATCTGTGGTCAGAAATTTCAGTTTTAGATGCAAACATGTTTCACAATGCCATAAAATATTTTGTGAAAATCTTTCAATTTTAACATAATTTCTATGCTTCTTATCCCCGGCCCTTTCTTCTTCCTGGCTTGTGTTCTCATCAGATTTTCCCTTTTTCTCCTTTCTTTTCAGCTTCCTTTTTTTTTTTTTTTTTGTAGAGACAGAGTCTCACTTTATCACCCACGGTAGAGTGCTGTAGCGTCACAGCTCACAGCAACCTCCCACCTGGGCTTAGGCGATTCTCTTGCCTCAGCCTCCCGAGTAGCTGGGACTACAGGCGCCCACCACAACGCCCGGCTATTTTTTTCTGTTTTGCAGTTCAGCCGAGACCAGGTTTGAACCTACCACCTTCGGTATACCAGGCCGGTGCCCTACTCAATGAGCCACAAGCGCCACCCTTCTCCTCAGCTTTCTAATTTTTGTTTCTATCTTCTCCTTTACATAAAATAGATTTTTAGCATATTTTCCAGATAACAGAGTTAAAGACTAACACAGTTTCACTACCTTTATATCAAAATAAGGAAAAAAATATTTTCAGGATCATTTTTAAAATTTAAAAGGTGGGTAACCAGTGGTAAATACCCAGAAGTGGGTGCAGGGTAACAGAAGGCACAGGCGTGCAACATAGGGTCAGCCGGGAGCTGCAAGGTAATCTTCAGAAACTTACACAAATAAATAAAACCTGTGAATTTTACGAGTATTAATCATTATTACTATTATGATTAGCAGTAGTTGCTCATGTACATTATTATTTTTCAGAGAATAAGCCCTGAAGATAATATATGTGTTACAGAAAAATGTAATATCTTAGAAATAATGAAATGCCATTTATTCATTTTAACTTCCATTCTGTATGAAAATCTATTATCTTCAGATTCATTTTTAACAGAAATTAAACAGAAAATTCATCAGAAGGCAGTTTTAACATGATTGAATTTGTTTTCATCGCCATTGAAAATGATTTCAAATCAAAAAGACTTACCAGAAATATATTCACATCATCCTGAAATAAAACATATTTATGTATTTACGTACTTACTTCTAGAATCATTAACTCTTTCAACTTACCATGATGTCGTAAAATGTCTGGCGACAGCTCAGCACATCAATCACTGAAAGGAATTGCTGAGAATTCCCCACATAACTGAATTACAAGAAGAAAGTAATTTAGAATCATCTGATTCTATGCTGTGTTTTGTACAATGAGATCTTTTTTCAAAATTAATTTTTGTTTACTTGGAAGAAAGGTTCAAAATCTGTTATTTTTCATGAAGATTTTAAGTGCTAAGGTGTCAGTTCTACAAGCGACTTATAATTTGTTCAAATGAAGGGTATAACAAAATAATGAAAAGTGTGGTTATCCTCATCTGTAATAAAATACCCCCCTACACACACACTAGGCTTGCTGACCTCTCTGACTTCTGTATTTTCTTTCACTTTGTCATCCTGTTTGCATGAAACTGACCATCACACCAGGACACACAAGGCAGTCTTCTTGGGTCTCACTGAGATCAAATGAAGCTCAGACTCAATTTTCCAATGATTTTCACCAGAATGTGTATCAAAAATATCTTTGTATTTTACAAATACTGAACAAGAATAAAGAAATATTACTGATAATTATAACCAAAAAACCAACAATAAGGTATGTTTTTTTTTCAATTTTCAGGTGGAGGCTCCTTATTTTCCAAAAAGTAGCATTACTGGTGCAAAGTGATCCCTTATGGCAAACATAGTTAAGAAGACTATAATAAGCAAGTATTTATCACTATTAACTGGTTTGGTTGTTGCCCACAAGGAGCATAATTTAGTTGGGATGACAAAAATACTAAATAAGAAGCATGTTGAGAAATTCTGGCCTCGCACCTACCAGGAAATGTGCAATTGCCCACGGGCCAGGTGAAGAGGGTCAAGTTGTTAGAGTGGTGAGGTTGGAACAGTCTGTGGAGAGATGGGTATGATTCTGGCAAGGATGAGAAGGAAATAAAAATGCTTTAAACAAAGAAACATACAGGGCAGAGTAAGCTGAATTGACCATAATGGATCTTAAATTACATAGTGGATCTTACATTAGTTTCACAAATTAGAGACAACTTAAAAAAATAATTATTATAGCATTAATGGATTGTCTTTACCCCTAGACAGAATGGGTATGAGAACTCTTAAATCTTCTTGTAAGACTAGTTGTAAGAACAGTGCCATGATTTCATCCTGTATGTAAAGAATTATAAGATTTTGGGTGGTGCCTGTGGCACAAAGGAGTAGGGCGCCAGCCCCATATGCCAGAGGTGGCAGGTTCAAACCCAACCCCGGCCAAAAATTGCAAAAAAAAAAAATAATAATAAAATAAATAATTCAAAGATTTCTATAACTAATCCATATGTGAAGAGAATATAAAAACTGGTGATCCTGAATTTCCTTAGATTAACAATGAATGTATAAATTATAAATGTAAGGCAATTTCTGAAACCATTAGTTTAACTCTAAATCTTTTTATTTATATATTTTCAAATAATTTGTACTTTTTTCTCAGGTTTGAATCATCATACAACCATTCTGGATTTAAGTTACAACTGAGTAAATTATTTCTTGAAAAAGAAATCACTTGTATAGTGGTATTATTAGAAAGGATTTTATTCAATGGATTGGATTTAACCATTTTCATCTTTAAAAGTAATCTTTGAAGGTGGTTCTTGTGGCTCAAAGGAGTAGGGGACCGGCCCCAAATACCGGAGGTGGTGTGTTCAAACCCAGCTCTGGCCAAAAAAAGAAAAAAAAAATGCAAGAAGTAATCTTTGATTTTAGATTTTATGTTATGAGATTTCTTAGAAATTTCAGAAATTCAAAATAACTAGTTTTTAAATTAGTTTTAATTAATTGACTGGCTACTGGCTTGTTCTCAGATTGGGTATTTTTCTCTTTATGTTCTTATGTATTTTATGTTCATAAGTTAATAGTAAATAATGTGAATTATGGTGATTTTGTGAAAACAGTGAGGGTGTTCTCAATTACGGTTGTGATATTTTAGCACTTAGTTAAGGCAATATAAATAAGGGAGCTATATGATTTCTTATTGCTTTAGTTTTAATGAGTTTGTTTGTTTAGTCTCTGATGCTCATGTAAATGTATACAGGCAAATAATCTAAATTCTTTTATCACTATCTACACTAGGGCAAGATCTATTGTTACTTTCTCTCTTTTTTGCATGTAACCTAAATGTTTCCAGGTCTCATGATTACATGTGCATATTTTAGTATATTAATATTAACATACGGCTTTTGTTTTCTTTTCTTTCTTCTTCTTCTTCTTCTTTTTTTTTTTGAGACGGAGTCTTATTTTGCCACCCTCAGGAGAGTGTTATAGCATCATAACTCACAGCAACCTCAAACTCTTGGGCTTAAACGATTTTCTTGTCTCAGCCTCCCAAGGAACTGGGACTATAGTCACCCACCAAAATGCCCAGCTATTTTTAGAGAAGGGGGTCTTGCTCCTGCCCAGGCAGCTCTCGAACCTATGAGCTCAGGCAATCCACCAGCCTCGGCCTTCCAGAGTGCTGGGATTACAGTCTTGTGGCACCGTGCAGGTCCCAACATACATCTTTCTTTACCTTATATTCCTTGTACTTGAATCATTGGATTTCTTCCTCTTCATAAGCATCTCAACTTGTCACTGGGAGTCCACTAGTGTCTCATGTCCAGTGTGTCTCCTGTTCCTCTCATTGCTGTGAATATTAGATATTGTGGCATTAAATTTTCATTGTGATAGATCTACATTAGCCAGTACAAACCACAACTCAAGTAATTCTTTTTGACACTCTATAGCACTGAGGTCTTAGAGTCCCAAGTCTCACTGAATCAAATTTAGGAAATTCGTTCAGTTCTTAGTTCCTTTTCAATAAAAATTAAAGACCCATGATGTAACTCACATAACAGGGATATAATGAATTCATCCCTACATACACCCAGTACACAAGCTTACCCACTCCTTACTCTCAGACACTCTCAACAGCAGATGTTTTCATACTAACATTCTTCACTTTGAAGGCCAAAATCTCTACCCAACCAAAGGAATTTAAGTTAGGCAACTAGGTACAGGTTACCCATCTCAAGAGCCCAAATATTAATTTAAACTTTGTCAGAAGTCATAAAATTTTATCAATGAAACCCAAATGTCCAGAGCTAGTTGCAGCTTTTTGCAGGTAAATTGGCATCTTCTAACTTTAAAACTATTGGTTAAATCTGTCAAGTTACAAATGTTCTGTATACCTGTTTAAAACTGTGCATCTTTTCTACCAATTTTATGAACTGTTCAAGTCTCTTATTATTTCTTCTCTGTTATATGGTCGATCTAACACAGCAGACTTGGCTATGGTCTATTAGTTTTTATGATACCAACTTGACTGACACAGGTTTGGACTACGGAACCCACTTGGTCTCTCTTTATACTATCCTGGAACAACGTAGTATTCACTTTGCATTTCATTGCATTTATTCAAGATTTATTTACTGCTCCTTTATTATCATCCAAACACTGCTCTGCTTAAGTCCCAATGTATATGCAGGCTGTCTCGTGTCATTAAAAGTGTCTTTAAATCAGAACCTTAAGGGACTTCTTTATAGATTAAGTTCAAAAGGATCTTATTTCTTTATAATATGTAATTCGGATCTTTTGCACCTCAAATTTTGTTTGTACACACTTTAGGAACTCACTTGTCTTAAATAACATGAATTTTTATGTTTTTTTTTTATTTGCAGATCAAAACAAGTCACTGAAGTTGGAAATATTTTTGTGGTGTTAGCCCAAGCATTTGAACAACCATCACTGTGAGTGAACATGCATATTATACAATGCTGGGTAAAGCTCAAACCACAGTAAGGTTACGGGAGGGGGTGCTGTGGGCCCGTTCTCACCACACACTCTCTCTTATTTCATGAGAAGCCGAGGATAGTAACGCAGTCCTGAGACCTTGTAAGATGATGGCCCTAGTGACAAGACAGAAGCGTACCTCTCTTAGATGAAAAACTCACCTTTGAGGCCTCTGAGTTATAAAAAGCACTATTGCTATTTCAGTAGCTGGCTGGCAGCCAGACAGAGAGGAAAACAGATTGAGGTGAGCTGCAGGGAGACAGCCAAGGGGGGCAGAAACAATGAGAGTTTCAGAAAAACACAAACATTTTAGCAATGAATATAAGAGGAAAATTATAGTTACTTACTATTTCATTAGGCTTCTCAGAAGTTCCATTATCTTTTCAAATGTCTCCTGTGCCTGTTGAGGAAACTGCCTGGAAGAATTGAAGGAAGTGAGAGATGAGGTGTGTAGTGATCTCATAGCAGGCTTGGGCAACGATTTCCACCTTCTGGCTTTGGAAGAGCAGTGTGTGGATGAACAGAGAAAAAACAGAGAAGCAGACAAACAGTGCATCTAGGGGGGTCCGGGAAATGCTTGGTCAGTGCCCATATGTTGCTGAATTTATGGAACATCTTTAAAACGTAGCTAAGCCTTCTCCACATGTAACAGTGACAACTTTAATAGAGAGATCAGCAACCCAAACAATAGGAAATATGCTTCTTAAAAACTATTGTGTTCACCTACTTTCTATTTCATCAAAAAGATTCAAAGCAAAATGAATTTTTCCTTGAAGACACAAAGATTTTCCTTGAAGACCAAAATCTATCTAAATATTTATTGGATGGCCTTTTATAATTCAACCTAAACTATATGTAAAAAATTATTGAGAAATAATATTCGACTTATCTGTGCAAACCAATGGAAACCAAGGTGTTGTAGTTGAATTAACATTTCTATCCAAATCAGATATTTTTGAGATCAATCAGTTGACAATTTACTTTGTGTACAAAATGCAATTCTAGATACTCTGGGGATAGATGAAGAAATCTGAAGTGACACGTTACAGAGTTTGAAACATAATGGATTAGGAAACCTACAAGTTTAAGGAGCAATGGCGTCATCATATGTTTGGTATGTTCCGGGCTGTGTTTTATTTGCATAGTGAATCCTTTGCCTGCGAATTTAAGACTTGACCCAGGAAATTTCTAAGAGAATGCTAAAAACATAGATAATATTTGTTGTTCATACAAAAGTTTTAAAATCCATTGAGCTTAGCACTTTCAGAATTAAGATTGTTTCTCTTATAAATGAGAAAGAAATCACAATTTAGAAGTTAAGGCTCCTTAGAGATTTACAGGTATTCCCCAGAAATTTCTAGTAATAATTTATTTTCCTCTACCTGAAAATAATTCATTTTCATGCTCTGTGGTAATATAGGAGCATTAATGTGGCTGCTTGAAAATAACACATGGTGTTGTATATGTAAAATAATTTTTACTTTTTAAGTACTTTCAAATGAGTTCTGCCATCTCTAATTACTATGAAATCCTCACTGTGAACTTAGAAATGGAGGAACTCACATTAATTGCTCTACTCATACGCACCAAGCAAACTAATGGCAAAGAATGGGCTACATGTATCATTTTCAAATTTCAATTGCAGAGTTTTCTTGACCAACTATAAAAGCAGCATTTTAAAATAATGAAAAGGTGTTTTAATAGATACTTGAATTAATTTTAATGTCAAGTGTTTCAGAAATGGAATATTCAAGAGACTATCCCAAAGCTCAAGCATGACATTGTAACCCTGAGTTATAACTAGAAGTCTATGTAAAGTGATGAGTAACAGTGGAGTGCCTGCCTTTACCCAGCATTCAGTTCACCCACATGACTAGAGGCATGCATGGTAACGCTCTGTACCATGAGCCGTTTAGCTACATATGAAGCTCTGTGTGGATCCTGCGCTCTCTGCCTGCATCTTCATAACCAGCGCTGTGACCACTTCACTGAGTTGAGGGCATTCAGCTTCCTTTAACTACTTTCAATCAGTTATTAATATTGTTTTTTGTAAATGAATTGCTGCAATGAGAAACAAATAGAAATCAAAGAATATATTAATGATGCTAATAATTCACATTTTCTTCTGTACTCTTTTTTATTAAAAAAAAGCTGTAATGTGAAAGTTATCATTTTTTACCCTACTGAAGATTCTCTAGGAAATGCGAACAGTAACGGACAAATCAAAGAATAATTTGTGATGACAGCAAAAGAAGTAACAAGTCATTGTATTTTAATCATGCCTTAAATAACAAGAGCTGTATTCATACTTGTTTTTGACAAAGTTTCTCACACTTGAAGAACAAGTTTAATTCCTTAAAGCTCATCTTCATATCCATATGTATGCCTGGCTAAAATAACTGAATATAATATTAATGAATTTTAAAGCTACATTTTTGTTGTGACTGCAGATTAGTATCATAACCATACATGCATTCTTTAGCTAGAGAGGTTGGAAAGATGGTAGAATGCATATTGATCCAGGTAACCGTTTGTATTCCAAATCCAGATTTTTCCCTAACAAATTATATTCTTGAACAAATCATCCAAAGGTTAAGCTTGTTTTCCTTATATTTATTATAAGTGTGATTTGATCTATAACATTTATAATTACACATGACTTCTTGTAACAATGTCGTGTCATCTAGAAGTAAAACAGAAACAAGGAAAAATACAAAAACCTGGTGTAGAAAATGTCACAATAATTTAAACTACTTTAAAATGAAAGGTAGCAATGAGGGTATCAATGAGCCACAGTTTTAACAAAATTAGTGGTGACATAATAAGTTCAAAAACAACAGCATGAACTGAGGGAATTTATATGAATAAGTATAAATATTTTTCTCCAGAAAACTATGGTGAGCCATGGTGCTATTTTAGGAGTTAGCTGTAACAGAATAAATGTGCAGGGGCAGTTACATTAAATACATATTATGTATTTATATATATTATATTATACTTAAATTGTTGATATATTTATTGTTAATAACATATTTCACGTATTTTAGTTTGGTTAGTAGAATGTTTTATTGTTAATATTACTTTATAATTATTATGATGTTAAATTCAAGTCAGCTAAAATGAAGTATCATAAGTATAGAACTATATTGTAGAAGTATATGGTGTTACTTCCAATTAGTAGGACAAAATGTTGAGTGCACATGAGCTAAGATGACATTGTGCTGTGTCAATATTTCCAGCAAATGCAGCAGACAGATTTGGGATTTGGACTAGGAAACGTAAGTGTGAAACAGAAATGTGGCAAGGATAGGGTGGGATTAGCCATTCTCCAGGTGTTTTCTAATAGAAACAAAGAAGAATTGTTGTTATGAAAAAAGACAATTAAAGCCACACTTTGTACAAGGCACTGGAACTCATCTGGGAGAAACGTGCAGTCAGGAAATGGAAGTTTGGGATGGAGGAAAGTGACAGGGCACATTTTCTCATAAAATATGCATGATCTTTATTAAACAATGGAATGCTCTATATGTGTGCAAATTGCTTAACAGTTGGACTTGCTTCAAGCACTAAGTATGAAAGTGAGAAGAAAAAAATAAATATGGTAATATTCTCTGAAACTAATGGGACCAAATGTCTGAAGTCAGTAAGAGAAGGAAGAAGTTAAGGAATCATGGGGAGAAATAAGGCAAAGAGTGATTTCGGGCTGCAGATAGAGGAATATAAATCACAAGAGAAGGTCCTGAGGTATAGCAGAAGACATCGGGAGAAGAGGCTCTCAGAGAGAAAAATGGAAAAAAAAAATAAGTCAGTTGGGATAACTTTGTCTATAGACCTCAGGTGAGGGGCAGAGTTGAAGCAAATGAGTAGAGGAAAAACCAAATAAATGAGAATAGCAGCATCAGTGTTAAAAAGAATCTCATTTGATAACAGGCAGAAAATAGAAGATAAATCAAAAAGAAATAAAGAAATACAGTAAAAAAATAGACACAATAAAAGAAGTCTATTTTAAGGAGACAAAAGTTAAAAGACAAAAGTTCAAAATACGACTTGAAGAGTTGAATCAATCACAAAAATATGAGGAAGGGGCACTGTTAGGTACTAGAGAAGTCACCAGGAGATGTGTTATGTTCAGTCCCATTATAGTGTGGTGTGTACTTGAGCAAAGGAGCTAAAGCATCAAAAGGGACTCAAGAATTAAAACAAATGTCAGTTAAAAAAATGAAACATAAAAAAAGGAAGAGGAGAGGAAGGAGGCTGGGGTAGGGCTGAGGAGAAATAGGAGGCATCAGACGACAGTTGGAGTAAGCAGGTGTGCTCCGTTTTGCTTCAGGTGTTCTGGACCACAGTTTCCTTCCATGTTAAGTGAGCAGATGGGACCTCAGGATGGCTGAAGTCTCCCTGTCCTCTTCCTTCTGGGCTTTGCCCTTCCATTCTGGCAACATGGAACACCAGACATAGACAAGGTCAAGGGCATTCCTTCTCAGTCTCTGGAAGGACATGTTCAAGCAGCTCAGAATAGCATTTCTCTTTGAAGCATAAGATTCAAGCATAAATTTGAGGAATTTCCTTATTTCCAAAATTTGGGAAACTTCCCAGTGAAAATAGATGAATTTATTTTCCCAGGGGTTGAAGTTATGATGTTATAAGTCTTTAAAAAACTAAGATTCTGCATATAGAATGTTATGATTTAGGGGAGTGAAATTTCCCTGTGTTTTAGTCTGATTCTACACACAATGCAAAGGTAATATTACAATCTTCCAACATACCATGTAGCTTGAGATACATATGCCAGTCTTCTGAAATAAAATTACAGTAGATTAAGTACACAAAGTAATTGATATTACATATACGAAAATAAGAATTTTTAACTATAAGGAGAAAAATAGCACTTTTTGTATCCTGATATTGCAATAGCTAAAACTAATTTCACACAATCCTAAAAATTTGGAAGTCATATGGAGAATGTAAAAACTTCTGTTAGAACAGGAAGAAATTTAAATATTTAAATATAATGAATGGAAGAGAAAGTTAGCTTTCATTTTAAGATGTCACTACTTACATAATCAGGAAAATATGACATTCAATATGAAAACAGAAACAGACAAGTTGATAATTCTATTTTTTGCATTTTGTGACATACACAGACCTTTTTAAATCAAAGAAGAGGAATTTGCGATAGGTCTAGCAAACAAACAAAAAGGTCGGGAGAAGAGAAATGAAAGAAGGCTACAATGACACAATGACAAAGCCAGTGTAAAAATACAGGGACAGGAGTGCAAGACTAGATTCTCTGTCTGGGTATACATACAAGGCAAGGCACAGGCTACGGTGGTGATGGGCTTCAGACATTTGGGTTGTACTGAAATTGAAGATGTGGGTAACACAGCGTAGATCAACATGGAAAGAAATAACATGGGTTCCCAATGCAGCATACTTGAAATGTTTAAGGGTGTTAAATAAATCTAAATTTGGTCTGAGTCTGCCTCCATACCTGAATTCCTACATAACAAACTTCAACCTAATTTAGCGCAGAAACACACCGCAACGCTAATTTACGAGTGCAGTTCTTGAAACAACCTGCTGAATCTCAGCCAATCACAGCAGCCAAACGTCAGCCAATCACAAGCTGCCATCTGTTCAGCAGGTGTTTGCAGAAGGCAATGCCCAGCGTCCAGCAGTCAAGCTGTTTCTTTGCCTCCCTCTCACTTTCTGTCTATAAATGCTACCTGCCCAAGAGCTCTCTGAACCTTTTCTAGTACTAAGGGCTGCCCAATTGGCAAATAGTTCTTCCTAAACTTCTTAAAGCCTTGGTGAACTTCATTTGTCCAGAGCTTTTTTCCCCTGAGGGGGAGGTAGTGAAGACAGAGTTCTACCCGCTTGTATTGGCTCATTGCAAAGCATAGGAGAGAGACCTACAAACCACCCACCTGGGTTTTAATGACATATGGGAGACAGGACATGATGAAACAAGCAACATAGTAATGTAAGAACTGTGATTAATGAAACGTCAAAACACGGAAGGGAAGCAGGCAGAAGGCAGCGGGTCAGCTTTGTTAACCACACAGAATGGCGCTTCTCACCGCGGCACCTTCACGTGCACAGCCTCATGAATTGGGATAAATTGTAAATTCGTTGACTTTGCTCGGAAGAGCTCATTGATTTTCTATGCCCCGTGTATCTCAATCTATTACAGTCGTGATTGGTACTGTTCGATGATCACATTGTAGCTAATTGGCTTCCATACATGGAGCTTCAGTGCCTTTTTTTGATGGGACCCGTGGGAACTTTGGTGGCAGAGCGCTTCCCGGGAGCTTCGTGCGTATTTTCCGCCTCAGCCTGACATCGCTCCTTCTCCGCAGTCCTGGTTCCTCGTGGTAGCGAATTTCTCAAGTACACACTTCCCCCGGTTTGTCTTGACATTAGCACTTAAACGATTCACAATGCTGGCAAATACATCGTTCAGAAAAAGAACATGAACTCGTAGTGATGTTATCTACTGCACTTTAACATTATGTGACTTGACTTTTTTTTTAGTTTATACTGGAAATAACGTGAAATAGTCATTTTCTGTGTCATGCGTATGTCACCCTTCAACATACAGTTACGATCATTCACTAACTTGGCTGTCAACATTTGTGACTGCTTCTTTCATTTTTTATTTAATATTATGTTTTTCCTTGTAAACCATTGCATGATCCAAAAATAATAAAAAGGTGCTTCAGGGCAATTGTGTTTCTATAACATATTCCCTCAACACTCTTCTTGATGCCCTGAAATACGTAAACATTTTTAACTTTTATCCTTCCGACGTTTCTTGAAACTATGTACAAATATATATACGTTTTCTACTAATATTTTCTCCTGTCTTAAATAAAAAGCAGAATAATATAAACACTGAAAAGGCACCTTGCCTGTTTATTAAACAGTATATCTCTCAGATGAGTCTATAACTTCACAATCACTACTTAGATCTCTTATTTAGATAGAACCATAGTAATAGATATTTGGCTTCTCTTTTCTAAATTTTTGCTCTTATACATAATGACACATTTAGTAATGTTGCATTTTTATCCATGGATCTGTGAAATACAATTTTAAAAGTGGGATTTCTGATTGAAATAAGTCCATACGCAATTTTGCTAGACTTCGGAAATTCTTCTCCATACCATTTGCATCACTTTCATGACAACTCTCCACTTAGGACCATCCATTTCCACACCAGCTCTAGGGGCTTTGTACATGTGTGTGAGAGAAGTAATGTATCTTGGAATTTTTAATTTGTATTTGTATTATTACAAATAAAATTCAGCATTAATTTACATTTTTTTAGATTAAATAGTATCGATGTAGCAAGTGATCTAAACACTTAGCACGGGCTCTGGACCTGAGAGTGTTGGTCAAGGGCAAGGTGAACCAGCATGGTGGGGGCAGGGAATCAGCGTGATACCAGAGGAATTTTCTTGTCTGTTACTAACTAATCCTGAGAAACATGGGAGAGATGCTCTCTGAGGTTTCAGTAACTCTAAAATTCTGGATGTGTGGTTCCCTCTGTGCTTAAAATTGACCATAGAATATTCTTTTTTTTTTTTTTGAGACAGAGCCTCAAGCTGTCACCCTGGATAGAGTGTGGTGGCATCACAGCTCACGGCAACCTCCAATTCCTGGGCTCAAGTGAATCTCCTGCCTCCGCCTCCCAAGTAGCCGGGACTACAGGCGCCCGCCACAACGCCCGGCCACTTTTTGGTTGCAGCCGTCATTGTTTGGCGGGTCCGGGCAAGATTCGAACCTACTAGCTCAGGTGTATGTGGCTGGTGCCTTAGCCGCTTGAGCCACAGGCGCCGAGCCAACCACAGAATATTCTTATCCACAAATCCCTCTTCACCTACCTGATACTGTTTGTGCTCCGGATGCTGAGTAATCACTTGAAACCCAACATTGTCAGAGGCAAAGTTTCTCTCTCTCCACACCAGATTTGGCTATTTCATTCATAATCATCATTATCTTTCCATTCAGGCAGAAGCAATCTGTAGGATTGTATTACACTCAATTCTTTCCCTCCTCCCTTAAATCCAGACTGCTACATGCCATTCACTTTCTCCTTTGAAAACATCTCTGGCTGCAGACTATCATTGTCTATTTTCTTTAGCACTATGCTCTTATTTTCTAAAACTTTAATATTTGCCTCCCTACATTTGTTTATCAGATTCACTTTTAAGATCCACATTACCGACCTAATTTTGGAATCATGACTTTTATTTCTTTGCATTTATTTATCTAAAAAAAACCCCAAATAAATAAATACCAATGGTTCATCCGCTATAAGACATTTAAATTCCTTATCTTATTTTTATTGTGTATTCATTGTGTAGAACATAATGTTTTGAAGTGCATATATACCCTTCAAAAATATACAGAAACACACAGTATATGGTACAACAGTCAAATTTAGGTAATTAACAAATGCATTAGCTCATAGTTATTGTTTTTATAGTAAGAACACTTAGCATCTATATATCTTGGCGTTCATAGCCAAGTTAGCAACACTTAGCATTCCAAACTTACTCCCATAACTCTGTAATACAAGCATATGAACTGTAGCCATACTGATATATGTATGACTTCAAACACGCAAAGTATAGAACCTATTTTTGATGTTTCTTCAATGCTGTTCCATTTTTTTTCTGGAAGATAGTTCCCACCTCTATCAATTTGAACTGTGCTCTTTGTCCAAATTCCATGATCCTTAATTATTAGCTATTAGCATCACTTTAATCATTTTAGAGACCTATGTATTTCTTTTAAAAAGTGTTGAGGTGACTTAAAATAAAGACATATACGGAGACTTATATAATATAATTATAAATACAAGGTAGAGAAAAACAAAATGAAGGAGATAAGGATAATTGAAAAGTAATATTTCAGCCAATAAAGAAATGTTTTACTTTGTCTTCAGCATATGTTTGATAAATAAAGGAAGTGTGTCTCCAAGGATATTCCCAGCAGCTCCAGCACCTGGCACTTAGTAGCTCCCTAAATTTACTTATTGGTGTTCCTATATGTGAAGAACCATGAAAAACTTACAAGATAGGTGACAACTGAGTAACTTTAATAAACAGCCTACCAGACTGTGTGCAAACCATTCTTGAATAGGCTTCTAAATAATCTACCTCTTTTGCAATAGCTATGGTGTATGAGATTGGATTTCCTAGAAACAGACTCTAAGAAGGCTGGTAGCAGGCTTTATTGGGAAGTAGTGTTAGGAGACAGCCCTGTGAGAGAGAAAGGACAGCAAGAATGGTGGTATGACAGGCTGGCACGCTGTGAGGGTATAGTCCTTGCCCCATCAGATTCTACAGGGTGGTACTAGAGATGCAGAGAAAGGTACCAGGCATTTATATTCCACATCAGCCAATCATCGGGTGCGCACCTAGGCTTGGGAGAGGACTTAATTCTGCCTCTAGGCAGGTCTTTGTCAAGGTCAATTAACACAAAAGTATTCAGCTATGAGTCCTCAGGAGCCATTTTCCAAACACATAATAGTTGGAGCCATCAACTGTCAATTGGTCATCTGGGCAAAGTACCAAAGTAGCCACTACACACAGCAAGGGTTTATGATGAGACTAGAGAAACAGTCTAATTTTACAGAGAAAAGAAAAATTGGAGTATGCTTAAAGACAAGCTGTGCAGGTAATTTGTGTGTTAATTCTCTTTAGGTTCCCAGGTAGATGCATATAAGGGTTGAGATTCATGTTAAATATACCTGATTTTTAAAAGTAGAAAGGGCGAGATAGTGCATGACAATCATCATGGCATTGTTATCACTATTATTGAGGTTGTTTTTTGTTTACTATTAGGAAATAAACATGACAAGTGGCCAAACAGAAAAGAAGAAATTATCTCTCTTAAAGAAAAAAAGAACCTTTATAAATTTCAATAAAAATGAATTAATTTTTTATCACAGATTTTTGTGATATAAATAAGCCAATGTTAGAAAAACATTATTTTAAAGACACGTAATTCAATGGAGAAAAAATTAAGCACATGTTGCATATGTTACAACTGCTAAATATCAAATGTCTGTCTCTTTTGTTTCAAATAAAGTTCCTCTCATGCTCTTTCCTATGTTTAATTTATTTTTCCTTGTTTCCCATTGCTCCTCTGGTTAATAAAAAACATGTACGTAGAAAGGAAAGATAATTGAAGGATCACAAAATTAGAGTGAACGCTGGAGTGAGCTACCTACACATGCTGTGGATCTTCTCTCCCTGGAGCTTTTAAAAATAGATACCCATCTGTTTAGAACAATTTTAATAAAATTCTGCCATGGTATAGGAAATATTCCTCACGTTTTGGATTCTCTGAACTCTCCTTTAAAAAAACAAGCCCTTGACAACCTATTGAATTCAGAAAGAAAAGAAACAAGAAAGAAATTCTTTGCATATAATTTTTATACAATTTATTAGTGTAGGAAGAAGTGTTAGTTTGTTATAAAATGTTTTTAAGTAGATGTTTATAGCCAAGATATATTTCCCACTAGATTACTTCAGTCTAAAATAGGTCACCTTCTGGTTTAAATCATTGAAGAGTTATCCTTTGATATTTTTTTTTCCCAGCTGGGAATTCTGGATTTTAATTGAACTATGATTTCTAAGATTAAGGATACAATATTAATTCACCAGAAAGTAAGAAATCATTGCATATTGAATTAAAGTACTAGATGACAACTTAGTCAAAACAGCATCCCTAATAATAGTTTCATAGTACTCTTTTCCTAAACACGTTTTTCTTATCCAGTATGTATTCTTTATTCTTGAAGCCCCACTTTGTATTTTCATTATTTCGGCTCCCTGTACCCAAAGTAGTCAGTAGTGTCCAGGTTGGTACTGTAGTCACTGGAAATGCATGTTGTGTAGCAGTTGCTATGATAGTCACACTTTGTAATTAAACTTCACAATAAATACACTTCACAGACTCTTTCAAGTGTGTTTCTGTATATATGCAGAAAGAGTAAGGTAGAGATTTTCAGGTCCACCGGTGGCTGTTGTATCTCACCAGGATAATCATAATATACTTGCTTCATTCTGCATTTCCCTCTGTGAGTATATTTATACAGGCCTAATTGCAAATACTATATAAAATGTAAATATGTTCTATGACAGATGTTTGAAAAACCTAGGACAATAAGCCTTATCTACTGCTTTTTATTAGCATATGTGTCTATCTAATCACCATTTTTATTAGTATATCTGAAAGGCATATTGATCCTCATTTGATATATATTACAATATAATCACATAAAAGATTTTAGTGCAGCTGATTGCGAGCAAATGAGCGGCCCAGGATGAGACAGAACATGTGGATTTCAGTGTTCTAACCTTATGAACACTTGCACATGTTCAGGAAAGCCCACTGGATAGAATTTATGTATTGCTAATGATTTTTATTGGCCCCTTGGCCCAGAGTAGTGGCAAACTGCCCAGGAATCGGAAGGAATCCTGTTTTCAGTTAGTAGTCAGAATGCAAAGAGTAATAAAATTCAGAAAAGCATGGTGAAAGCTAAAATACATTTACCCAGGTACCAGCCAGCCTGAAGATTGCCTGTGCCCCCCGCCTTTTCTTAGGCTGTGGCTTTTTTTACATCAAGGCATCCTAGTTGGCGTATTATTTTCATAAAATCTTGAAATGTGCTGCTGTATCCATTAATGTGTGTACTTGTTTATAACATGCGCCTGTGTAATGTCGTAAAACGGCTAATATGATCCACAGCTTTCTTTTTCCTGCTGAATAAATGATGTGTTATATACCTGATAGAATTTCAAGCAAACCACTAAGTCTGTATTAAAATTAGGCATTTGGATAATCCAAAAGTGATATTTAATTGCATATATGATTCCTCTCTTTATAAAGGTAAGGACAAATTTCCTGCTGGATTTTATTCATTCTGTCATGAGAAAGACACGCTGTAGTTTCAGGAATCACATAAGATCTTTTACTTTTTTTTTTCACTGTGTTTATTTGTATATCTCATTATCAATTAAAAACTGAATTTTCTTGTGGTCGTGTCAATTTTACAATGATATTTAACAATGCTTTTACAATGATTTCCCTAATCAGTCATTATAACTACACCCAGGACCCAAATTTAAAGAACAAAGCAGATCCAGATACAGAGGCTAGAAGAGAAGGTGAATCTCAGGAGCCAGCGGAGAGCACTGGGTGAGCCTGAACAGAGGAGAATGAGCTCCCCTGATACCTGGAGTCCACGCAGAGCACTCAAGTCCCACGGCACACACCCCTCAGACTGAGAAAGAGTCCTGCTGGCAGCCTCAGCAGCTGGCCCCAGAAGCTGAATACTTAACAGGCACCAGCACATCCTAATTTCCCAGCAGTGGAAAACCTCTTTAGATATGATGGCAGGTAGAGTGTAGATGATCCCAGTGGCTGTATGCGATGGGGCCACCTGTATGAAATTCTCAGTACAGGTAAACCTTTAGGCTAATCCAAGCAGGAACTGGCAGTTCTGACATCTGCCCATTACTTGCAGGGTGACCCCCAGCAAGGCACGCCTAGACTGAGACCCACGTTCCATGTAGTTGTCTGATGCGTTCCTTCTTTGTAACTGAATATATCACATCCTTATGCCAATTGTTGGGAAAAGCATAGCCAGAGTTTGCAGTGGAAGTAGGCCAAGGCCAAGGAGAATCTTGAATTACTCTTTGGCATAATAGCCGTAACTCTTTTACAATCTGACTGTATATGCCGAGTGTCAGAGCAAATGCAAAAGCAAAGAGGGACCCAAGAGATGGCAGCAGATACCCTACCTAAGCAGGTGGGGATAAAGTTCACAGGAAATAAAGCTAATATCTTAAAGAAAAAGAAGCATGCAAAATAAGGATGATAGAGCAGCAAACGCGATAGTCATAAATTCCCAGAATTCCCCTGAATGTGCAGAAAATTTAATAAG
Organism: Perodicticus potto; assembly: GCA_963574655.1. NCBI lineage: Eukaryota > Metazoa > Chordata > Mammalia > Primates > Lorisidae > Perodicticus > Perodicticus potto. The sequence continues at coordinate 47,850 of CAUYRH010026862.1, forward strand.
CACAGCCCTTACCAAAAGTGCTGAGGGTAAGCGGAGCTGCGCAGTCGGCTCAGGTGCAGGGAACCTTGAGGCGGAGAGGTGGGGAGACTGCGGGCAGCTCACAGCAGCAGACACAGAGGCAAGCTGAGAACAACAACCTTTAAACAGATACAAATGACCTACTTAGAGGGCACTGAGAAGACCCAAGTTTAAAGAAGAGCCAACTTGAAAAGCCCAAATAGCAAATATGAAACTCTGAAAAAAACAGACAAACGCCTGCACGGTGGGAAGAAAGGTCTGCAGATGTCAACATGGGCGCTTGTGGATGAATGAAACCACTGGAAAAGGAAGGAAGCGAGCAAGGGAGGGAACGTTTCCCAAAGGAAAGCGATCCAGTTGCTGGTCAAGAAGAAATCAGTAATGCCTGTTGGGGGCGGGGGTCCTGGTTCGATTACTCTGCTGAGCTAGAAAGAAAAACCGAGGCACGGTGGTAATTGTAAGCAAAAAGTGAGTGGATGCTGGAAATAAAACTGGGGCAGCATGGATGCAAAGCAAAGGACCTGCGCAGCTCTCAGTGGGACAACGAGAAATCTTATTTAGGAACCCGGGGAGAGCTCAGAGTGCGTCCGAGGAAGGTTGGAAACGAGTCGGTCTGGTGGGAGGGATGGAGACGGGCGGGCCTGCAGAGGAGTCAATACCCTCGTTCTCTCCGCGGAAACCCGATGCAACCCTTGCCTGGGCGTTTCTGTGCCGCCAGGCGCTTCCTACCCGTCTCCCACCACTGCCTTTTCTGTTGGGTTTTGGTTATTGAGGGGTGGATGCTCCCGGGCCCTCAGACTTCCTGGCTCAGCCAGCCAGGCCTTCCTCCCATCCCCCCTTAAAAACCTCTACCCCTGTGTCCCTGCTCAATAACTAAGGGCAAGTTTCCACAAAAGCTGACATAGATTGACAAGATGACTAAATACACAGTTAGGGAATGGTAAAGTCTGTCCCCATCGCCAAATGGTCGTTCCACTTTAAGAAACATATACCTCGGGCTGTATACATTGGATACTTTTTCTTCCATTCTTGAGATACTTGGCTAAGAAGAATGTGTTCCTATAACCCAATTATAGTACAAGAATAAGAGGAAAGAGGTTATGGAGGGATGGGAAGGGGGAGTGCGGATGGAGAGAGGGTAAATGGTGGGATCACACTTAGGGTGCATCTTAGAAGGGACAGGTGAAACCTACTAAATGCAGAACACAAATGTTTTTGCATAATAAACGAGATAATCTCATGAAGGGTATGTCGAACAGTTGGATGAAAATATTTCAGATTGTATATGAAGCCCACACACTGTACCCCATAATTGCACTAACGTACACAGCTATGATTTAATAAATAAATTTTAAAAAAGAAACATATACGTCAATTAAATGTGGATAATCATACCTTTTCATATCAAAAATTATATCATGCCAAAAATTGTGTCCATTAACAGAAGTGTGTTGTAAATTCTTGGTAATATTCATTTCAAATATGTTTATTTATATAAGAATTATTTTTAAAAAAGATCACGCCAAATCTTATAGACAACAGAAAAAGGAGAAATAATTCAAAGTCATTCTACCTAATTAGGATACACCTGATATTAAAATTAGAGAAAATATATTGTTATAAAGGGAAATTATAAACATATTTCATTTATAAATGAGGATGCAATATCCTAAACAACATATTAACAAGTTGAATTAAAAATTAATGTTTAAGTAATGTACTTTGGTCAAAATTGAATCCAGTTTATGTAAGAATTAGTCACTATTTTCTTTACTTTTTTTGTTTTTCTGATCTGTTTTTTTAAATTATTTTTTGCTTTTATTTATAAATATTAGTTGTCTATTTTAGGAGACTTTGGAAAAAAAAAAGTTAACTGATGACTCCATACTGAGCCTCAGAGTTAAAGCATTCTATAATAGACATACTCTTATTTGACAACGTGAACATTACTTTCTTCTCATTATTATTATTAATATTGCTTAATATTTCAATGCAGCAATCGTCTGATTTATTTTCTGAATGTATTTATCTTCTTTCATTCTTTTCGAGGTTTTTGTTTCTAGTCCTTATCTTAAACACTGTTATTGTTATTAAATTTTAAGCCTTTTTAATTCTGGGAAGGCAAAAAGTGGAAACCTAATAAACACATGTATATGTCAAAACACAAAATTAAAAAAAAAAAAGAATTATTTTAGTTTATTTCCCCAGGGAGAGGACGATATGCTTACTGGGCCTGCTGTATGAAGCACCAGAAACAGGGTGGCTTAAGACAGAGGTGAGTCGGTGGGTCGTGGTGTGTTGCACACTTTTTGGGGGAGGGACACAGTTATAAGAGGGACTTCACCTAACAAATGCAATTAATGTAACCCATTTCTTTGTACCCTCAATGAATCCCCAACAATTAAAAAATAAATAAATAAAACAGGCATGAATTATGTCACCATTCTGGAAGTAGAATTCTGAAATGAAAGTATTGGTGGGGCTGGTTCCCTCTGAGTGCTGCCAGGAAGAATTTGTCCCATGGCTCTGCCCCAGCACCTGGTTCACAATCCTAGGCACCTCTTAGCTTGTAAGATTCTGCCTTCATGATTATAAGGCATTTGCTCTGTGTACATATCTGTCTCCAAATTTCCCCTTATGTGAGGACATGAGTTATGTCACAATAGGGCCCATTCCTGTCTGATGTCCTCCTATCAACCTCTGCAAGGATTCTATTTATAAGGACACATTCTGAGAAGCTGAAAAGTATTACTTCAATAAGCACATTTGGGGGGACTCCACAATGCAAAACTTACTTATTACAGTCAGTATGTATTGCAGTTACCAAATTGAAGACCTTCAGGTAAATTTGCATTTCAGATAAAAAGTAAATATATCTCTTCTAAAATTTCTATTTTTTTGCTAAATCTTGAAATTTGAGTACATATACATCAATTAGTTATTAGTTTCAAGACTGTAGTTTTTAGTAAACATTGAATCAGACAATTGTATGGCCAATTTCTCTTCAAATGGAAGCTCTGAGACGAGTTCTCTACTTCACCCTCGCTAGCTCCTGTGTTCATAGCACAAAGCAAGGTACTCAGCCCACACACAGTCAGTACTTAATTTCTATAACTAAATTTATTAAGTGAGGAATAATATACTATTCATAATTGACATCATTTGTTAAATATTAATAATACATTGTTAGACTTTAGTAAAACATTAATATGTTAGTATGTAAACTCAGACTAAAGATACTGTACAACTTATGAATGAAGTAGTGATATATTATTTACAAAGAAATAAAGCTTATTACATAAGTCATAATACAGTATCTGCGTTGGGTGAAAATTATTTAGCATAAATTTTGATGGTTGTGAAAAATCAACATAAATTTTAATTATACAATGCTCATTATTTTTATTTTAACACTGGCCAAATAATTCAGAAGAATGACTTGTCTCTATCATAAAGGTCAACATTGATCAATCAAGTTCTTCTAAAATATACGAAATTCATAGGGGAAAAAACAACTTTGTGATTATTTTGCATTTCATTTCCTTTTGTTTATTTCAGATTAATACGAGGTTACAAATGATTAGCTTACAATGTTTACATTTCCAAGGCAAACTTAAAGTTACAGTGAGCCCTTTACCCAGGGGCTGTGCTGTATACACTTACTAGGTATCTACCTAGAAGAAAAAAAATCATTTTACCATAAAGACATTTGCACCAGAATGTTTCTTGTAGCTCAGTCACAATTGCGAAGGTGTGGGATCAAACCAAGTGCCCGCCAACCAGTGAATGCATTAATAAACTGTGGTATATGTACACCACGGAATATTGTTCCGCCATAAAAAAGTTAGAGACTTTACTGCATCTTTTGTATTTACCTGGCTGGAGTTGAATGCCATTCTTCACTCCCCTTTTTATGTAAAATTCTGCCCATAAAGAATGTGAATGTATAAAATGGACACAGATCAAAACCCTTTATGAGTTAGGGAATATAAATCAGCGGCAACTTGCTATCAAATTCTGAAATACCTAAGAGAACAAGTCCTATAACTAAACGTTAAATGTGTCACTTAAAAATAATATTAGAAACTGCAAAATGATGTGAGAATGACCTCTTAGTTCTCCCAATTGATGATCCTTTTCGAGCCTTTTCTTGTGTGAACAGCACACTAGACTGCCCACAATGTCCTGTGTGTCACTTGACGCTTGCATCATGCCTCAATCTTCATGTGGTTTTAAATGTGATGTCTCCAACCAAATTATGGCAACTATGGATGCCAATTTTGAAGTTGCAATTTCTTTTGTCTTTTTCAATACTGCTATCAGGTATTAGGTCCTCAATAAAAAATGATTAATTAAAATGAAAATTCCGTTAAGGATACATTAGTATTTGTATACTGATACTATGTAATGATAAAGTAACAGTTATATCACATATCATTTCCCTCCAAATTGACCATCACTATATCATTCAGTAAATATCTCTGGGAAGCACATGACACTAAATGATCCCGTTTCCTTAAAAAAGCACAGTGGCCTCCTCTCTGGTGGTGACAAGATGACAATCCATATGGCCTCTTTGGATACCAGATGTACAAGTGAATGCTGGGGGTCCCCCTCTCGTGCTGGGCATGGCAGAGTTCTCTATGTAGCAAAGGCAGGATGAGTAGAAGCTGGCCTGGCTGGCTCAGCCCTGTAGAAACCTCCAATGGAGATTCAGGTGTAAAAGGGATCACAGTCTGGGAGTGTTATGCTGGAGGGGTGACAGCACTGAACAGTGAGGCCAGAATTAAGCCAGGGAATGGGAGAGGTTTCCAAGCATGCAGCATAAAAAGGAACATGAAGCGAGTGGCCAGGGAAACATCAGCAGTTTTTTTTCTTTTTTTTTGAGACAGAGCCTCAAGCTGTCACCCTGGATAGAGTGCTGTAGCATCACAGCTCACAGCAACCTCCAATTCCTGGGCTCAAGCAAGTCTCCCACCTCTGCCTCCCAAGTAGCTGGGATTGCAGGCGCCCGCCACAACACCCAGCCATTTTTTGGTTGCAACCCTCATTGTTGTTTGGCGGGCCCTGGCTGGATTCGAACCCGCCAGCTCAGGTGTAAGTGGCTGGCGCCACAGGTGCCGAGCCACATCAGCAGTGTTGACTTAAGGTTTTCTCTCCATGTATGGGAGCAGGCAAACTATTTATAGGAATTAGAATCAATGTCAAGACCTGTTTGAGGCAGAAATTTAGAGACAAAATCAGCACGGAGTTGTTTTAATGTTGAATATTGTTTTCTCCTAAAAGAATCATTGTGTTTAGCATGGTAAAAGGAAAGAAAACACAAATATGGTCTGCCTTAGTTATGACACATGCACCTATATGCATGCGTGTACACACAATGAATATACATCCATTCATGGACGCGTATTCCTCGGTGTTATGTTAAGTTATGTCCTGTGTATTACATATCAAGAAGCCCATTCCAAGATGCTTTTTACAGGAAAAATAATTTTTAAAAGGCAGGATTTGCTGTTTGTGGTAGCCTATCATTAATCGTCCTCATTTTTTATCATCATGATTTCCATCAAAATACATCACAATCAAACTCTTCTTGGCTACCTTCCGATTTTCTGCAACTAAATGTTACATTGTGGGAGAGAGTAACACTTTAGGAATCACAGGGATGATTCCGTAGATCAACCACATATGGAAATCACTATGCATTCTTCTTCCCCTTCTTCTTTTTTTCTTTTTTGGGGACAAAGTCTCATTTTCTCACCCTTGGTAGAGTACTGTGGCATCACATCTCACAGCAACCTCAATCTCTTGAGCTTAGGTGATTCTCTTGCCTCAGCTCCCGAAAGGCTGGGACTACACGTGCCCGCCACAATACTGGGCTGTATTTGTTGTTATTGTTGTTGTTGACGTTATTGTTGTTTACCAGGCCCTGGGCCGGGTTTGAACCCACCAGCCCCAATGCTTGTGCCAGCGCCCTAACCACTGAGCAATGGGCGTGGAGTCTACTCATTTTTTTAGTTGTACAAAACTATTCACTATCTGTATGGTCAGAATTCCAAAGCCAAGATCAATCACCAACCATTTCTAGCAATACATGAAAAGACTTAGGGAACCACATCAAGGGCATAACAATAGTTATTAAAACAAAAAGTTATTACTGTAGGACCTCACAGACCAAAATATGGAACTTAGGAGGAGTTGACACCCTCTCATGGCCTTCTATGTTGACAAACAGCAGACGGGAAAGGGGAGAGAAGCTATACAGAGGTTTCAGTATTATTTAACACTTTTTCAGTGGTTCCGACTCAGCATTACAATGTTATAGATGTTACACATTTTAATACTGTAAAGAATTTTCATGCAGCTGTGAAATGGTAGAGCTCCACAGACATTTTCATTTTTGCCATTTCCACAGCAGTAAAATATAAAAATTGCTATTAAATTTCTCCATATCCTTTACTAGGCATTCATGACAAATTTAATCATCATATAATATTTTGTTTACCATTTTTCTACCATGTACATTAATAATACTTTATATACAGGAACAATGAGGCACAAGACTATAGCTCTTTAGCTGTTAATTCAGCAAAAGCAAAAAGAGCTTAAAGGGTCTATTTTTCTAAGCCAATCAATGACAACTCCTTCAACATAAGACTAATTACATTTACACCTGGGTCATGTAATGTGCTCGTCATGCTGTGGACTTTTTCTCTTTCTGTGAACTAGACACTCCTGTAGGCCAAAGGGTTGGCCATGTCTAGCAATGATGACTTGCTCTACAGCGGTAACCATCTTAAACAAGCCACGTTCATCATGGTTACAGGCGGGAGATTTTCCACCAGATTTCCATCAGTGAGTCAATTGAAAATTGCACAGATACAGTTATGATGGTGTCTGTGTTTAATAAATGGTGAGTGAGGATAGAATACTGATCTTTCTGTAATTATTACTAAAGGACTAACCTCAGGAAATATAGCCTGATCTGTAGTAGGTATATATTAAAAATGTAATTGCATTTTTCACAAGAAGTAATATTTGCCCTGGCAGACTCTGCCAAGATTTCTATAGTCTGGATGTAAACCAAAAATGTGGCATCTCCCTCCTGGGTAATATTCACTTTATAAACTCAAAGTTATGTATTTACTTAATCATGCCATCTCATGCCCCTTCAAATTCGTGGCCAAAGTTCAGTTGAATTAAATTTTTTTGTGTGAATGCACCCCTTAAGATGAATGGAATAATTTACCAATTTTCCAATCATAAATGAATCAAAAATTGATTAAATGTACCTTGGGCTCATGCCATTGATAGGTAAGAAGGAGGGTGCAATAAACCATTTCTAGATGTAATCAATATTTTCCTACAATTATTATTTAGAGAAGAAAGCATCAAGGCACACTTTAATCAAGAATGTGAAACACTATTTTTTATATGTAGAAGAATGACTAACCGTTTTTATTGCTACTGATGCTGAACTCATGGGTAAGATGAAACTATATGGCAGGAGACAAGAAGATACATATTAGGACATTTTCTTCTTTTGAAGTTTTGAATAACAGGCATAATTATGTCTTCCCCGGTTAGAGATTACATCCAGAGAACTGTTAATATGCATTAGTAGCAACAACATTTTCTTGTAAAATAAATAAATAAATGTCTCCATTTTACATATACATACACATGGAAGCATGCTAAGGAGAAGTCACCAAACAGAGCATTTTGTCATGTCTGTGGCACTTTCGTGTGTTTGTTTTCCACTTCAATATGCAGGTGTTCTGGCGTCCAGGTTTCCGCTCCCTCTCAGGTCCTATACGACTGGATGCTCTGGGGACAGCTACGTAAAATTAACACGGAAAACGACAGCCTCCCTGGGACACCATTGAGGCTCTCTGCCTTCCTGCTCTACAGGCTGTTCATTTGATTTCTCCCCACACCTACTGTGCGGCCTCTGGGTGCTAATTCAGAAACAGATGCTGCTCCCCTTACAAGCAATGGCAAGCAAACAAAGCGAATAATGTGGCATGGAATTTAGGATTGATCAGACAGATGTATTACATTTATTTATTTATTTAGAGACAGAATATTCCTCTGTCACCCTGGGAAGACTGTCCTCATATCATCATAGTTCAACCTCAAACTCCTGGGTTCAAGTGGTCCTTCTGCCTCAGCCTCCCAAGTAGCTGTGACCATAGGCACCGGCCACACCTGGCCCATTTTTCTATTTTTAGTAAATATGGGGTTTAGCTCTTGTTCTGGCTGTTCTTGAACTCCTGAGCTCAACCAACTCACCCACCTCGGCCTCCCAGAGTGCTGGGATTACAGGCGTGAGCCACTGCTCCCAGCCAGAAGTATTACTTTTTATTTATTTATTTATTTATTTATTTATTTATTTATTTATTTATTTATTTTTATTTCATTAAATCATAAACACATAGATCATGTATACATTAATGCATTTATGGGGTACAATGTGCTGGTTTTATATAGAATTAAGAATGCATACTTACATCACACTGGTTAATATATACCTCATCTCGTTTACTTAGTTATAATATTACTTTTTCACTGAAGAATTATCCATCTCCAGCAGAGCTCCACGGCTGATTTCCCAATATCAACAGGCAAGATGTATGGACGCATTCTGAGGGGAATTCTTCCCATAACTCCTGCTCCTCAGGAAGGTGCTCCCTGCGGGGCTCGTTCAGATAGAGTGGTGAGTGAGAAGGTAGAATCCTAAAGATAAAACGCCTCTCTTTTTTCCCTTCTCATCCAACTTCTTCTCCTTCTCAGTAAACCAGGTTAGATTGACTGGACATTCATCATTATTTGGCAGAATACACTAACCAGAGGTGGAAGTGTTCATTTTTTCTGCAACCATAAAGGTAGGGAGATTGAATTTCCAGGGAGAGGTCATGATAAAAAGATCAAAAAATTGTGAATTAAGGTCTCTTGAGAGTGAATAGAGTCACCTGGAGATACAAAATTTCTCCACCAGCCCCAAAATTCAGGAAATTGTTGTACAAAGTAGTTCTTGTTCCATTTAAGATGAGGAGTCTGCCCTCTGAATCCAAAGGGTCACAGTGTGATTTAAATAGAAAAGCACGTGGAGTGTCCAGATAATGGCCATGGAATTGGATTAGATAAAGCACCCACCAGAGAATGAGCAGACAGCCTCCTCATCCCAGAAGGCTCCACTGCCTGCAGAATCTCAGCAGCCGAATTTGGAAGAGCATGGACCATCCTGGGCCTATGATGGGATTAGAGAAAATTTTATGTCAATTTCAAACGACGAAGTACAACAGATAACACCAGAACTATATGTAGGGAGTGGTCACATTAGATATTCAATATCTAAAAAAAATGTAACACAAAGATCACTGTATAGAATTTAGTAAGAGTTACTTATGCAAGACTGGGTGCAGTGGCTCACGCCTGTAACCCCAACACTGGTGGGTGGATTGCCTGAGCACACAGGTTCAAGACCAGCCTGAGCCAAAGCGAGACCCCATCTCTAAAAATTAGCTAGGCAATGTTGTGGGCACCTGTAGTCCCTGCTGCTTGGGAGGCTGAGGCAAGAGAATCACTGGAACCCGAGAGTTTGAGGTTGCTGTGAGCTAAGATGTCACAGCACTCTACCAAGGGTAACCAAGTAAGACTCTGTCTCAAAAAAAACAAACAAATAAAACCTTACTTATGCAGAATGTTATTAGATAAGACTGTCTAGACAGAGCTTCAATTAGGTATATGTTTCCCCATGCACAACAATAAAGTGGTGGATTTTTATGATGCATAAATTTGTACCAGTTACTAAAATAATACAAGTTTTTTTCTTTTTTAACTAGTAAAAGAAAGTCATGTGTGTGTGTGTCACACATATAGTTTTCCTTCTCCTAAATTTTTGTTCTAATAGTGATTTGGCAGTACATTTGAGATATTTTTGTTCTTGTGTAATATTTTCATGCCAATAGTTCAGTGTTTATGTTGCTATTTATGAACCATGTAAAACTTACAGATACCAGGATCTATTTTTTTCTGTGTAACCCTCTTATTTTTAAATCTCTCTCTCTCTCTCTCATGTTTCTACCCTAAGCTTCAAAACATACATCACTTTTCTTTAGAATATTTGTACACTAACTCCCCCAGGTGTGAAGGGTGACAAGACCTGAGTTTCTGGTCTTGGTGATGATGGTGGAGAACTGTATGAATAATTATGCTAACAATAGCCTGGTCTGTGGCTGAATAACTCAACACTTAGAGAAACTGAGCCACTTCCCTGAAGTCAAATAATCTGTAAGTAATAGATTTTGTTTGTGTCCAAAACTTAGAGCTTTCTCTAAGAATATGCTTTTGATATACCAGCAACTTAAATTATCATTTGGAGACCTGCATTTCAGAGAATTGGTCTGAATTTCCCAAGGGGCATGCTATAAATGTGTCAATGACTTAAAAAATATTATACAATACATTTTAGGTTTGATTGGTGAATAATTTCTCCAATTAGAAAAAGCTCCCACTATTTGCTGTCAAAGGTTGATACATCACATGCACGTATATTCAAAATAAAATCCGCCACCTTCCCTTACTTGAAAGAAGAAATACTGAGAGCTGAACATTGAGTTCTACGTTTTACATCAGATAATTAACATTAAAATCACCCATTGTAATATATATATATATAAAGAATATTATATGCAAGGATGTCATATATAGATATTATCCAATAATAAGTAGTTAAATAATTTATGCATTATATATTTTATAGTCTTTCTGTATATTTTTATGTTTATATATAATTTTTAAGGAAGTCGTTATGGATATAAAATTCAAAATAAGGCCACATTTTATGGAATCCCATAATGTAAATAGAAAGTAAGTTCAGGGGGAAAAATTGACATATTAAAATCTACTTTAATAGAGCACATTTCTTTTTAAAAATAAATAGTCTTTGGAGAAGCCTGGAGCCCTTTCAATATTTTTTCCCATTTTCTCAGGCTGAGTGTCTTCTGTGTGTTAAGTGGGCTGAAGAAAGGAGCTGCTACATCTCTAATTTACATCAGGAGTCAGCACACCACGGCCTTGAAATCAGATCTGGAACCTGATTCATATTTACATTAAAAAGTCTTACTGAAATGAGAAAATATATTTGTCTCCATGTTGTATTCACGCGTACTTCTGAGCAGCAGCAGTTGAGAGCTCGCGGAGAACACAATCATGAATATTTATTCTCTGGACTTTTCCCTGGTTATGATTTCCCGAGTCAATAGAGAGTCCCCCCCATCCCTGCTGAATCCCAATCCTGGGCTTAGAGTCGGGAAGTGACCGACACCCAGACCTCTGTTCAGGGCACAGAATGCATCACTCAACTCCAGCTGCCACGATTAACTTGTTAAATTTTATTTTATAAAATATAAAGCATAATCTATTATCAATCAAAAAAATAAGAAAATAAATTTTAATAAAATGACAGGAGATATGTTTTATTTCTTGAGCTCTTCCATCTCTATAAGATGATGAGACAGGACTTCAGATCTTTCTTCACATACACGTCACACGGGCGCTGACGCGTCCTGAGGTTCTGGAGTGGGTGGGTCCGAGGGCGAGTGTAAAAGAATACATGGAAGTTTCTAAGGGGCTTCTGCCCCCATCCCAGCTACATTCCAATCCACACACATTGGACCAGCAGGTACTCTCAGTTCTGTGGATGAAATTCAACTATTTTTGCCCCTGTGATGGAAACACTGTATATACACACATCAAGAGGTAAATAGCAGCATTCCCAAACCCAGCTACCAGAAAGCTTTGTATTATAGAATGTAGAAATAAAGAACTGCACTGTAGCTCAATAAAAACAAATGACTTTTTTAAGTAGGCAGGGAAATCAACACACGTCATGTCAGAACAGATATTGCCATTTTAATTGAGATTTTCTTCATTGTTTATATCCTGACACAGATTTGGGAATGGAATCAACCATACACTGTTAAAGTACCATGATGGGAAAATGAAAGGCAACATCTTTTCCTTTGGCCTCTGCTCAGCAGAAATCATATCCTGTAATTCTGGTACGAGTGGTAGAAAATAAACATTATTTTAAAAGATGTATGTACAGTTTTAGGCAGAATAGACAATGCGAATAGTCTTGAATTTAGGGGCCAACCTAATGAGTCCTTAGGTTCCAAATTCTATTAAGACAATCATCAAAAGATTACTTTTTGGAAGAAGGAGATTTCAAAAATGGTGAATATTATTAGCAGAATTCAATTACATGCAGACAGAATCTTGTTCTAATATGGGGAGCCCACACTTTAGGCACAGTTGATGCCTTCAAAAGTGCCCATTATTCTTTCTCATAAGTGGGGCAAAAGTATCCTTTTATGTTTATTCTTACACCTCTTTTCTCCTGCACATTTTCAGGGTAGATTAGGTCTGCAAGTACAAGTGTTGGTTGCAGCGCTGTAAACTTGGGATAAATGCAGCTAGACAGCACCTCCAGGAAAAGAGGCTGTCCATACGTGTCAAAGGAATCACAGTTGAACCTAAATGATGCCATCACCCTCCCAGGACTGAGAAGACATGGGCACCCTGTTGGGAAACAGTTGATGCAAGAAAGGTACATGTTTCAGGTCTGAAGACACTTACTCCAAATGAGAACAGAGTAACTTCAGGACGATGCCATCTGCCTGAGTGTGGCACCTGAAGCGTCTCTCTCTGACCCTTCCACCTGTTTACACAGAGCTACCTGCAGCTGTCCAAATGGGATTGGCCCCTCTGGCCTCTTTCCTTTGTACAAACTGGTCCACTGTCTTTAGAATAGCTTCCCTGAACACACTTACAGCCGTGTCTTTCAGTGTGGCTGTGCCCACTCTTTGGAGCAATGGAACTTCCAGCAGAGCATCAGTGGGAAGCAGAACAGCTGCCCCAAACAGTGTTTGGTGATGCATTAAAATAAGTTTAAAGGAGGCACTTCTGAGTACTTCTCACAAGCCCATTCTTCACAGTCTTTTCATTTCAGTAACAGCAACTTTTTCTTTTAATTCCCCAGACAATAAAGTTGAGAACTGGCTATGATTCCTGTGTTAAACTTACATTCAAACTCCAAGTAAATCCTGATAGATTCATCTTCAAAATATATCTAGGTTCTAATCACTTGCTGAAACTCCAAGGGTGTTCACCCTTATCTTCCCTGGAGTAACCCCCTGCCAGGGTTCCCCCGCCCTGTCACTGTCCTCAGCACACATTTGAAGTTTGATCACCCTATCTTACTTAGTAAAGACCCGACATTATTTTTATTTATTTTTATTTTATTTTTTTTTGCAAAAACCTTGACTCACTCAAGGGCCAATGTAAATTTATTGATTTTTTCCTTTTTCCTTTTCCATTATTTTTATTTTTAATGGTGAGATCTAATTTTATGTGTTTATAACATACCACATGACATTTTGAAGTGTATACACATTGTAGAATGACTAAATCTACCTCATTAACATATGCATCACCTTGCATAGTTATAATCATTTTATGTGGTGAAGACACTTTACATTCACCCTGTTAACATTTGTCAAGAATACAATATATTGTTGACTACAGTTGCCATGTTCTACAACTGATCCCTTGAACTTTTCTTATTTAACTGAAATTTTTATCGGTTGCCCAACAACTCCCCAACCTCATCCCCTGCCCCCCAGGACCTGGTAATCACCATTCTACTCTTTGTTTCTCTGACATCAAAACCAAAAGCTTTTTCGTGCTTTATGAGACATGACACCCACCCTTCTTTCTGTGCACAGACAGATAGTTTGTTTCCTGCTGCTCTCCTCCCAATGTAGCACTGCAGATTCAGTGAAACATCCCTCCTACCCCGGCACTGGACAACGCCTACTGGGCCCTATGCCTGTGCCCTTCCTCCTGACGAGAGTGTCCCGCCCTGCACAGGGATGCAGGACGCAGCTCCTCACCTCCAAGGCTCACATTAAATACTTCTGTATCAGTCATGTTCCACCAGAGAAACAGAAGGAATAGGATATATATATATTTTTTTTTTTAAGATTTGTTTTCAAAGATTTGGCATACATGATCGTGGGGACTCTGAAAACCACTCCCAGATCATGAGGAACCCTCCGGCACTCTTACATCTGAGCTGACGCCTCAGGCCATGGGTGGATGCTCTTCTGCTTAGAAAAAGCCTAAACTTGCTTCTTGTTATTTTTCAAAGGATTGAATAATAAACACCCAGATTATGAAGCATAATCTCTCTTAGCTCAAGCAAACTGCTGAAAAACTTCAATCACATCTACAGAACACCATCCAGTTTCGCCACCCTGGATGAACCTGCAACCGCCCTCCCCGACGAGCATGTCCGGCCCAAGACCCTTGCTGGGCTTTATTACGTACGTATAGCATGTGAGCTTCTGACAATATATAAATGCTCCATGGATATTACTCAGTTTTGTATTTCCTAGGTATACAAGAACCCTAACCAGCACATAGTAGATGCTTATAAACATTTTTTGAATGAATGATTGAAAAGGAAACAAATATATATAAAGCACAGTAATAAAAAAGAAAAAGGTAAAGATTGGACACAGGAGAACTACTGCTTTTATATTTTCCAGAATATATTGGAATATATTTTCCCGGTAATTTACTATAAACAATTTCACGTATATGGAAAAGCAAAAGGAAGAGCAAAATAAACTCCTATACCCTTTGTCTAACCATCTATCTATCTATCTATCTATCTATCTATCTATCTATCTATCTATCTAATCTATCTATCTATTATCTATCTATTATCTACCCATCCATCCATCCATCCCTCCCTCTATCTATCTTCATATCTGGCATATAAAAGTTAGTTTTAAACAGTATAAAAATGTCCTATTATATATTTCACCATGAATCTGCAAAGAATGTTTTTCCTCAAATCACAATACTATTATTTCACATTAAAAATTAATCTTATAGATCAGTGGGTAGAGCGCTGGCCACATACACTGAGGCTGGTAGGTTCAATCCCAGCCTTGGCCAGCTAAAGCAACAATGACAACTGCAACAACAACAATAAAAATAGCCAGGTGTTGTGACCGGTGCCTGTAGTCCCAGCTACTTGGGAGGCTGAGGCAAGAGAATCACTTAAGTCCAAGAGTTTGAGGTTGCTGTGAGCTGTGACAATAAAGTACTCTACAGAGGGTGACATAGTGAGACTATGTCTCAAAAGCAAACAAAAAATTAATCTTACATTATTTAACATCAATTCCATATTTAATTTTTTGATTTATCTTTTATAGAATATTTTAATGTCAGAATTCTCTTCATAGCATTTTTGAAACCATTGTTTTATCAAATTCATCCATGGTCCTTGGCTTTCATGCCTTCTAGCTTTCTCCATCCAGACCTTTACCCTCCTCCTCTTTAAATCATAATATGCTGAAGATCAAATCAATTTCCATATAGAATCATTCATATTATAAATTTATCTGAAACTACGATTACCATAAGTTTATCTCTCTACCTCCTGTTATTTAAATAAATTGGAAATGGAAACTAGATTTTTTTGGAAAATATATGTAATACCTTCTTTTTTAATATTTCATATTCTATTCCATTAGCTGTAAAATAATCCCATTGTACTTCACGATTAGTGATGTCAGGTTTGAATAGCAATATCTTGACAGCAATCATAACTTCATGTTATGTTCCAGGCTGTCTTGGTTTGGATGACATGTGTTACATGCTTTGTATCCAGATCTAGGCTGCCACATTTTAGCATGAACACTGGTGACATAGAAAAGAAAAAACTTTAACAGTCTTCCATATAGAACTTTAGATTTGGCCTCAAGAAAGGTAATGCTACACACAAAATATTAAAGTGAAAATAATGTTTCCTACTGATTCAATGATAAGGAATAGAATGGCTTGAAGGTACCATACAGTAAACATCAAAATGTATGTTTACTATTAATTTTATCTTGAAAATTTCTGCCAAGGAAGTAGTTATATTGTACCTATCTTATCAATAATCAGAAACTACCCATGGGATATTGCAAAGTGAAGCATGGATAATTTTTAAATAATAAAATATTCTAACATACTTAAAATAACTTCAAAGCACATATGTACAGATGCATCACAAGTATGTAGGTAAGTACATGTGTGTGGCCAGAGATGAAAATAAAGCATTCCTGGATATTCAAAGTGTCATAGTTCTTTTGAGTAAGAAAAATTTAAGAATGAAATTGTAATGGAAATAGTAGTAGTCCCCATTTTATTTAAAAAAACTGGTTTTTCAAAACTGATTTGTAAAGTTATTGTTTATTTCCCAAATTCTGTTTCTGTTTTCTCATGTGTCGGTAGGCCATTCGCTTATCTTCTTCAGAGAAGTTTCTCTTCAAGTCCTTTGCCCACCCTGAGATGGGATCACTTGTTCTTTTCTTGCTAATACGTTTGAGTTCACTGTGGATTCTGGTTATTAAACCTTTGTTGGAGACATATCCTGCAAGTATTTTCTCCCATTCTGAGGGCTGTCTGCCTGCTGCACTTACTGTGGACTTGGCTGTGTAGAAGTTTTTTAGTGTCATCAGGTCCCAGTAGTGTATTTTTGATGCAGCTTCCTATGCCTGGGGGGTCCTCCTCATATAAAATGCACATTATCCTTAACTATCAGAGAAATGCAAATCAAAACTACTTTGAGATATCATCTAATTCCAATAAGACTAGTCCACATCACAAAATCCCCAAACCAGAGATGTTGGCGTGGATGTGGAGAAAAGGGATCACTTCTACACTGCTGGTGGGAATGCAAACTAGTACAGTCCTTTTGGAAAGCTATTTGGAGAATACATAGAGATCTAAAAATAGACCTGCCATTTGATCCTATAATTCCTTTAATAGGTATATATCTAGAAGACCAAAAATCACATTACAACAAAGATATTTGTACCAGAATGTTTATTGCAGCCCAATTCGTAATTGCTAAGTCATGGAAAAAACCCAAGTGCCCATCGACTCATGAATGTATTAATAAATTGTGGTATTTGTACACCATGGAATATTATGCAGCCATAAAGAAAGATGGAAACTATACCTCTTTAATGTTTACGAGGATGGAGCTGGAAAATATTCTTCTTAGCAAGGTTTCCCAAGAATGGAAGAAAAAGTACCCAATGTACTCAGCACTAATATGAAACTAATTTATAGCTTTAATAAGAAGGCTATAACCCAATCTCAGTATAAGAATATGGGGAAGGGGGCAAGGGAGGGGAAGGGAGGCGGAGGAAGGGTGTAGGGAGGGTGATTGGTGGGTACACACCTAGGGTGCATCTTAGAAGGGTACAGGTGAAGTTTACCAAGTGTAGAGTGTAAGGGTTTGAACACAATAACTAAGAAAATGCAATGAAGGCTATGTTAACCAGTTTGGTGAAAATATTTCAGACTATATATGGAACTAGCTCATTGTACCCCATGATTGCATTATTGTACACAGCTATGATTTAATTTTAAAAAATGCAAAATATTAAAAAAAAATTCTGTTCCTGTTATTGGAGGCCATTTTGCACATAAAGGTATGGTTGCTAGAGAAAGCTTGTTTCTTCTCCTTTTTCCTAAATGCAGAGCCTATCAGAAAAGTTCATGTTTTATCATCTCTTCTACGATAATACCACAAACTCTACTGCAAGATTAGAGTTTGCTCACCCTTCCTGGGTTCTTTGCACTCACTGAAATTGTAGAATCTGTCTTCCACCTTTGTTACTGAGGATCTTACAGAGCCTTGGTAACGTTTTGTGTTCAAGTAGAAGGTAATCTCCCACTGTACTTACTCTGTTTCTCTGTCCTTCAGGTAAGAAACAATTCTTTTAAAATCCATTAGGATTTTTTACTATGGAATTACTACAGGAAACCTGGAAGTTCTGTGTGTGTCTGTGTGTGTATGTGTTTGTGTGTTTGTGAGTGTATGTGTGTACACGTGTGTATGTGTGTTTGTGTGTGTGTTAGTGTATGTACCTGCACGCGTCCGTGTGTGTCTGTGTGTAGGGGTGTTTGTGTGTGTGCACTACCGTTATTGTGGGGCTAGTTGTGGATGTGCATGTGGTTATTGTAATTATTGTTTAACCAAACTTGCTAATTGCAGAGATTCTAGAGATGGAGAAGACCTCCACGTGCTGAAGGATAATCTTGGTGGAGAGTGCTGACAGATGTGGAGGGCGTCTTTTGAATAACATAATGAAGACCACATTTTTATTATTTTTTGCTGGATGCGTTAGAAGTAGCCTAGAAGAGGGCGGAGCCTGTGGCCCATCAAATAGGGCGCCAGCCCCATATACCGAAGGTAGTGGGTTCAAACCCGGCCTCAGCCAAACTGCAAAACAGAAAAATAGCCAGGTGTTGTGGCAGGAGCCTGTAGTCCAGCTACTTGGGAGGCTGAGGCAAGAGAATCGCCCAAGCGCAGGAGTTGGAGGTTGCTGTGAGCTGTGTGACGCCAGGACCCTCTACTGAGGGCGATAAAGTAAGACTCTGTCTCTACAAAAAAAAAAAGAAGTACCCTAGAAGATTAGCGTGGGGTCTCAAAACCTCTGGCAACTTATACTTGCTTTTCTTTAATGCTACAGTCTGGAAATAGCAAGTTCTTCTTTGCCACTGTCATAGTGCCTTAAGCAGAATGAATATTGAACAAATATTTGCTTGACTAAAAGTGGCGTTTGTGTGAATGTAAAGCCATTTAACATGTTGGCTGCCTCTGGTATAATGGAATCTCATACCTAATTTTTCTCCATTAAGAATCGTGCTTTGAGGCTGCTTGTAAGTTGATTGGGGCAGAGAGGTCAAAATTCTGTGGTCCGTTGAAATTTAAATCTAATTCCCAGTTACTAAGATACTCTTCCACCTCAAAGTTAACTATCATCTCTCAAAAACATATGCAAATTTAAAATTAAAATATGCTTAGAAATATTTGATATACTATTGCATTTGTATAGTTATTTAATATTTATCTAAATATTTTAATTACTCAGTGTTTATTGAATACATATTGGGTATATGGCCAATTTTGCTCATATATTTCTATTTTAGTCTCATTTAACACTCTGATCTTGCAATTAATAGTGCATATGTTAACATACTTAAATAAAATATAGAGAAAATATTAAAAATATCCTAAAAGCAATAAAGCCAACCTTTTGGCAAAAATAATATGATGGGACTTAAATTTGACTCTAAAATTTGACACTTTATCTTTTTCTCAAATTGAAAATGGGAAAATATATTTGTTTCTGATTCTGTGCAATTAGAAATTGTGATGAATGAGTAAGATGATGCAAACCTAATAGAATCGTTTCAAAATTCTGAGATCAAGCCCTATACTCTGATAACATGAGGAATTACTTTAAGATTTATACACTTATTCAGGCATTAAGTATTTACTACACAGCTGTTCATATATGAGACAAAGTGGATATATATGTAAATACATAATAACTTTCCCTCGAAGAATTTACCAGTGAATATTTATGCCAAAACCGTTACTATAGTATAATTTTCATGCTTTCTGGAAGAACTACTTTAAACATTTTAACCGTCACAATCAAATAGTGAATGCTTTACAAGAAATGGAGCTATTTTCTGGAAAACACTGTCTAGGACTTTGAAATAGTAAGAAAAAATAGCTGAACTATTAGAATGGGGCCGAAAAATACTTCCTGTGCCCCCAGGGTTCAGAGGATGCAGTTCTAACACACAAAAAGCTGTGCGAGGCCTCTCTTGAGACTCTAGGGATTCTACTCTGTGCATGGTGATATTTGCTAAAAATCAGGGTCTCTGAAGCAACATTAATTCTTTTAGTAAATTGGTATGGAGTGCTTATGCTTTTTGGAAGTCTTCCGTAATTTGACTAAAGCACCGCATAGTATATGTATTACAAAATCCAACCCCTGAAGACTGGGGGAGTCCCGACAACAAAGGTGCCCTGGAAGTCACTTTGCCCACAATACTGGAACTTTGGTCTTTCACTGAAAGACATCAGTTTGCAGGGAGCTCCGGCAAGGGGAACCCTGTGCAGGAAGGTTGGGGAACTGGAAGACATTGTTATGCTTGGGGGCCAGATTGTCTCTTCCCTTTCCTAGAAGGCCTGAGCGTGCGTGACTGGAGAGTCTCTGCACACCTCAGGCAACAACAGCAGAGAGACAGACCCGCCAAAGCAGCCTGCAGAGTCAGTCCCACGAAGCCTCTGTCAACAAAACCTTCAATGGAATTACAACTAAGGCAATTGGATTGCTTGAGTTCACAAATTCAAGACCAGCCTAAGCAAGAGCAAGATCCTCGTCTCTAAAAAATAGCCAAGCATTGTGGTGTATGCTGTAGTCCCAGCTACTTGGGAGGCCTGAGGCAAGAGGATTGCTTGAGCCCAAGAGTTTGATATTGCTGTGAGCTGTGACAACACAGCACTCTACCAAGGGTGACAAGGTAAGACTCTGTCTAAACAAACAAACAAACAAATGAAAACAAAAGAACAAGCAAACAAAAATATACTGAGAATTAACAGGAAAGAAGAAACAGTACAAAGACTAAAAAAGGGAGTACATAAGAGCAGATTCATCTCAATGAGTTTTATAAAATCAAATTTTATATTCAAAACAAAGAAACACTATCTGACAGTAAAGTCAATTATATTCAAAAAGTAGAGAAGGTACTCAAAGGTACCTCAGAAGGTACTCTCACCCCAAAAAGTTAAGACTTACAGAATAAAACTACAAAGAAAACCAGAGTAAAGCGTGTTTAAACACTTACAGTGTTAATTGTTCCGATGGATAGGAAGACAGTAATCTGTCCAGATTTCGTTCAGTACAGGGATTAATTTGACTTTAATGTGGTTAGAGGAAATGATTTTAGTTACAAGAAAAATAAGTAAAACCTAATTTGGGAGGATATGGGGCTCTGTGGGATTGCTGAGGATTTTCTATTCAGGAATTCAGAGAGGTGACATTTTCCTTGAAGCAATTTCATGAAGTGCATTGGTGGTTTAACATACTAATGAATAGGCATATTCTGAAGCAAATTCACTTGTATCAAAAGTTATAGAATAATTAACCTTAAGAAATCACTTACATTTCAAATGCAATGCTGGGTTTGAAAGCCACAGCAGTGCCTGGCTCAGTGCACATGGAGAGGAGGTTTGCAGCATCAGGGATCGATAGTGCATTAGGAGAAAACAAAAGGGTGGAAACTCAGCGGCAAGAAGGGAGCCGGTGCCTCCAGGTGGAGAGCCTGCCAGCCGCAGCCACTGAAGGCTTGGTCCAGCCTCTCCACCGGCACTCTCTCTCTTACTGATTGAACTTCAACCACTTCACATCTCTCTAAACCCTCCACAATAATCAGGTACAGGGAAACCACACTATTGGAGGAAGGAAAAAAATAAAATGAAAACTTGAGTTAAACCACCGTAATCCATTCTTAATCCCTACTTCTAAAACTGCGTGGAAAATGCATGAGAACAGGCCTGAGACCTATTGGCAAGTCAAAAGACCATTTTCTTTCTTTTTAATTTTGAGCTGACACCTGAACCCTCTAAGATGGGATGCCCCATGTGGTACACAAAAGCAAATTCATTTAAAATGCAGTCACAAACACATCTTGCCCTTTACCATAAATTTATCTTAAAATTAACCATTAAAACTACAGTGAAATAGGGACGGGGGATTGCAAGAACGTGTTCTCCAGGATTTTCAAGTGCTCCTATTTTAATTGCAGGTGACTCAGTAAAGGGATGCTTTGTAGGGTTTACAAATCTTGGGACGTTCAGGCACAGAAACATCATTCTTTCTCAGGGATGCTGAGATTGAGGCGCCCACCACATTCAGAGTTCCATTCCACACATAGGGAAACATTTCTACTATAAACAATGACTTGTACGGTTTTATAGTCTTACTTCAGATAAAATAAATGATATTCTTTAAAAACTGAGAAGGAAAGATAAAGCATTAAAAAAGTGGGATGTATTTTTTTCCTAGCAATTAGCTCAGTTTAAGTAAAGGATCTTCCTCCTTTAAAGACACGTGGCTGGTGCTCTTGGCCTGATGTAGAAACACTCCACTGAACTGCAGTGTACACGTCAGCCTCCTCAAGGTGGCTGAACTTTGTCTTCCCCTCATTTGGTAGAAACAGATGGTTCCTTCGTTGTTTTGAAATAAAATAGCACTGCCCATTAGCATCGTGGCAAGACATGTATAATTCTAATTTAGTTTAAGAATTTCACAAGTAGTATTGAAATTGGAGTTTATTACAACTAGGTATACTATAATTACCCTATTTAAGCATGAAACTTACATTTAAGAATCACTGTGCACAGTGGCAACATACTAATACTGATTTTATTACCTCATGGATTGTTATACGCAATGAGTTATACAAAAACTTGATTCTATTCCGGCCGGCAATGTTTCCACCTTGCAGTAACGTGAGCCGTGGCAAATCACATATAACAATCTCCGCATCTCTGAAGCTCAGTCCTTTTATTTCCTTGGAAACAAATTTTCAAAACTGGTACATTTTGCGAGATGAGGATCATATGTCAGCCTTCTGACCAGTCTAAGAAAGTTAACCACTAATATGGATAAATGTTAGGTTCATTTGATTGAATAAATGACTTTACTTAAAAATGAGCACTTAGTTAACAATTAATTTTTATCTTTTGAAATGTTACAGTAAAGAGAACAATTAAAAAGAAGAAAGAAAATAGATGGAAAAAAATAAAGTCGTATGATTTCAAAATACATCACAGAACTTAGAAATTGTAATTGCCTGAACCATGGCAATATCTGTCCTCTATCCTTTATAATAAACTCTAGCTAGGATATTCACTTAAACCTGAGGGACAAGAGAACAGTATGTTTTCAAGCACTTCTCATCAATTCTTATTGGTGTCAGTTTTGATGGAATGCAACTTAGCAGTGGCCAGATACAGTGACAAGGGGGGAAAATGGTATTTAAACACACCAAAGTCACATATTGAGGTAATAGAACCTTTAAGAAACGTGGTTTCAATAAAGAATTCTTTTTATTCTGGATGTATTTGTTTAAATTTATATTCTGTAGACTCTGATGACAACTCAATAATGATTGCTCCAGACCTCTGTATTAGTAAGATTTAATATAGTAAAGTTTTCAGAAATGTGTTTTTTGAAATATTATGAGTCAGGAAATATTCCTCTGAAGCTGAATCTCATCAAAAGATTTTATGAGTTTGAATTTAAAGAATTATGTATAGTTTTTAAGGAAAAAATGACCCCAAAGCAAGCAAATTAGTTAACTGGTTCTTATGCATGACAGATAACGTGTGCTAGAATGCAATACATCTTCTATGAACCTTTTGAAGTTTACATGTTTAGAGTTAAGAGTAGAACGGAATCCATTCTGTTTGCAAATGTATTGCATTGTAATTGCTAAAGGTCTTCGGCCGAAATATTAGTTCTTCTTTGGTTTTCAGTTTGAAGCTGTTCACTCTGCAGCTGGGTGTGTGTGCATGCTTGAGGACTTACCCACATAAAACTGTGAACAGCTTAAGCAGCTACAGTCAACCTTTCTCTGAGCAGTGTAGAGATTGATTTGAAGGGAGCTATATTATTTGTAAAGTTATGAGGTTCAGGCTTTGAGGTTTCAAGAGTTTCCTTTTCATATTCTGATTCTAAGTTGTCTGGAAGAAGATTTACACTGCCCTGTACACTTCTCTCCTCACCCTGTCAATTGTGTATAGACTCTGAGAAGGCTACTTGGTAGCTTGTCTTAAATTCTAAACTAGTTGGACTATTTCTGGTGGCTTTATCATAAAGATTATACTACTGCCTGGCATCACTTTTACAAAACACTGTAGAATATTTGTTTTCAAAAGCAGTTGGATAACAATAACATAAACCACATTAAAAAAAAAGAAGCAAGAATTTAATAGTATAGGGTATAAATGTCTTAACAGAATAACTAAGTAAACGAGATGAGGTCTATATTAACCAGTGTGATGCAAGCATTCCTAATTCTATGTGAAATCAGCACACTGTACCCCGTATAAATGCATTAATGTATACATGATCTCTGTGTTTATGATTTAATAAAAAAATAGTAAAACAAAATAAAATGCACTATGATTTAAAAATTTTAAATGAGTCTTTTGGATCACTCAAAAGAGGTAAAAAATGGCATGTTGGAAATACAAAGAATTCAGTATATTTGCAGTAATTTCATTTAACAACGGGGATAAATGTTCCATATATTAAAAGCATTTTAGGATGCTTTCATAAGTGCATTTTGATGTTAAATAATTATTTTTGACCAAAAAAGAATATTTGCAGTAGACATATTTGAAAAAAATTATCTTACTTGATTTATGGGATTATTTCTCTTATTCTGTGACATTTCATTACTTTTATATTTTAACCTCAATCTTCTTTTCTAAATTTAAGAAAATCCATCATAGGTTTTGTATGAACTTCTAAATTAAAAAAACAGTTTAATAGAAATAGAAACAATTTTTTACATGATGAGTTAAAAAATCATGAAGTAGGAAATCTTCATAAATCCATAAAATTGGTATGCATACTTTTGAAGTATATAAAAACATCAGATACTTTAAGTGTATTTGTATGCATGTCTGTGTGCAAAAGTTAAAATATTCATCTTTTCCAGTTTTTCTAAGTGGAATATATACACATAAATTAGCAAACACAAATGTATTAAAAACTGAAACTCAAATACTAAATACTACCTTATAAATGATACTTTCATCATTGTCATCATATTTACATTGTCTTCTGAGTTCAGACGCTTCCTAGAATCATACAGTACTACTTCCTGTAACTCTTTGAAGTCTGATCACTTTGTAATCACATCACAAAGTTTCTTTGCTTAAACATAAATGGTTTACCTATTGATGGATATTTATGTATGATGCTGCTAAAAAATACACTGAATCAAATGTCATTATAGATACCTGTCCAACAACAGTTAACTTGATAAAGCCATCCGTCTAATCAGGTCTTTATTACTATGCATCCATGAGTAATTTGGTTAAGCCCTTTTCCAAATTTCAATCAATTTGGCTGCGTCATCAAAATTGACATTGCTAAAAAACAAAACAACTATGCCTCAGCAAATCATAAACAAAAGAAATACAAACAATAAAAATGTCTGAAAATGCATGAAATAAAATGCTTTTAGTGGAATTGGAAAGTATTTTAAAAATAAATGTTTTACTGACTGAATACTAAAGCTATAGAAGAGATTCTTCTGTGCCAACAACAAAAGAAATCCTTTCCAAAAGAACTTGTAATTGTCAATGTGATACCATACTGAAGACTGGCTGACATGTTGATATTTTCTACTTCTTATAATTTTTTTGATTCACAAAGGAAAATAGGAGATTTTTTTGAAACTATGAATGTTGTCATAATAGGAATATTTATTTCAAAAAAAATCATGTTTTGTCAATGGAATATGCTGGATAGCAGCATGGTATCAATCTACCTTCCAAACCAGATTCCTCTGAGGAAATGAGTCTGGAAAAGTTTTATTAAAATTGATGTACTCTGAGGTTATGAGTGAAAATTTCCAAATGAAAAATATGTCTTTTATGGCTTGGAGTCAACCAGGTGATCTAGTTGGTTTTGACCACCCACTTAAGAAGCAGATATTTGGGAATTATTAATTATAGATCCTTGATATTGGAAGTATTGAAAGCTAACACCTTCTACTTCTGTGCCCTTTCAAGTATCGTGCTGTGTGTGTGTGTCTGCACATTTGTGTGTACTTGTGTGTACCTGTGTGTATACATGTGTGTGTACCTGTGTGTACTTGTGTGTATACGTGTGTGTACTTGTGTGTATACATGTGTGTGTACATGTGTGTACCTGTGTGTACTTGTGTGTATACTTGTGTGTGTACCTGTGTGTACTTGTGTGTATACATGTGTGTGTACCTGTGTGTACTTGTGTGTGTACGTGTGTGCACTTGTGTGTGTGCTTGTGTGTACCTGTGTGTACTTGTGTGTATACGTGTGTGTACGTATGTGCACTTGTGTATATACATATGTGTGTGTACGTGTGTGTACTTGTGTGTTTACATGTGTGTGTACCTGTGTGCACTTGTGTGTCGTTGTGTTTATACTTATGTGTGTAAGTGTGTGCACTTGTGCGTATACATGTGTGTGCACTTGTGCATATACATGTGTGTGTACTTGTGTGTATACATGTGTGTGTACCTGTGTGCACTTGTGTGTATACATGTGTGTGTGCACATGCATAAAATTTCTAGTGCCTTTCCAACAGCTTTCTTTGGAGCTCTCTTCTCATAATCTCATCCATCATTAAGCCTTTGATTGATCAACTTTCAGAATCACAATTGTAATAACTTTACTCTTCAAGTAAATCTACAAATCTTTTTGCTCAAAATCTTTCAGCATGGTAGGATTTTTATGGCATCATAAGCAATATTTCTTAGCTCAATATTTGCATTGATTATTATCTTATAACATGTACCACTTTAATGTAACTCCTTGTCATTTTTGTACATGTGCAAACCACTATGCCATGTACCACCAAATTGTGAGCTGCCTACAAGCAGAGAGGTTGTGCAAATTAATAAGCCCACCAAGAATCATGCACTTGTATACTCACTTTTTCTGAGTAAGTGCTAAATTAGTATTTGAATTCATGGTGGACATCATTAAATAATGAAGTGTATTTTCTATACTTTGATCTCCATATTGGAGTTTTTACGTGATCCTTTTTACAACTTTATTAAACCTGGTATTCAAAATCCCATGGGATTGAAATGGAGCAGATCTGTGCTTTCTGGAGCCTGCTGATTCTAAACTAGGAAAATCTATTCTGCCCACGAATGGGGCCTATCCCACCCCATCATCATCACAACCACATGTAAACGTATACCTCTCTCTTCTGTATCATGAGTGTACACATCTCTGCACAACTTAATAAATTGAAGTCTCACTACATTAAATAAAAAATATACATTTTGTCTTGGTAACACCTAGATTGATATTTGCATTAGTTCTATTTTATAACAATTTTAGAATGATATATAGTTACAGAAGAGCTGCAAAGATACTATGGAATGTCCCTGTAAATCATTAATCTGTCTTTCCCTAATACCATTGCTTTCTGAAATTTGGCATTGGTGGTGTTCTTTACACTTGTGTTGGGTGTTATTTCTTGTCTTTTGATTGGCAGTGTTAGGAAATATGTACTGATTATCTTCTATTAAAAACGACAGAGACTATGTGCCTCCTGATGGAATAAAACTCTAATACTTCTGAAGTATTATTTCCAAAATCTCATATCAAACATCTAACCATAGTCTCTATTTTATAAAATATTCAGGGCCAGTGGGACATATTAACCAACTTCAGAAGGATGTGGGCAAGAAAATCCAGACTGTGGTGAAATCTGTAAGAGCAGTCTTTTTACTCATTCATCATATAAGAAGGAGAGGAATTTAAAATCCACAGCTTAAAAAATACTTCATGAACATATAAATCAATGTATAGACTTTATTTTTTAATCCTGATTTAACCAAATTGGGGAAAACATATGTCAGGGGAGGACTCCATGCTTTCAGGGAAGAAGGAACAGAAGAAACATACATTTTTCTTTGCCTCCCACTAAGTCTAACAGAGCGTCCCCCACCCCAGCACCTTGACAAAGAGAAAGACGCAGAAAATAAGGCACACCAGCTAAGAAACTCTGGATCTGAGAAACAACTTGGTAATGAGCTTGAAGGAATTTCCTTTTCCCTGATACAGTCTAGATTTAGTGTTAAGGAAGCCAGTAAACTAGAAATGCTATTGGCTGCAGGCAAAGATAACTACAATAAGCTGCTCTCTTTAATCAAAGGACCAGAAAATGGTCAACCTAACAAAGCAGAAAACTTCCAGAAAATATTTGCTTTACTCCATCCAAATACAACAGAAAAACTTTGTGTCTCTACCCTTACCCATGCAAGAAAAAGCTAAGTGGGAAGTCTAGGCTTTGAAAGTGAGGCAGTAAGAAGAGACCCCAACAATTCCACCAGAGTGGCATTAGGAAGACCAAAGAGCGGTGGGGAAGTGTGTTCTACCTGATCAGGTGCAAGACCTTCTATCCAATGATGAAGAGTGGAGGACAACACTACCTGGCAGCCCCAAGGTACACTTCCCCCGTCACATTGGCTCAGTGTAACTGGAGAAGTAGGGAAAATTCAGGGCTTGCACCATTGACTAGTATTAATGAGGTCACCGTCGCCACAGGGGTTTCTATGGAAAATCACTTTCCCTATCAAGTACCAGGAAGATCTATGATTGAATAGGGAAGTTTATAAATAAATGTTTGCATCAAGATGATAAAGATGTTAGAATTATATGACAAAGTCTTGAAGGAAGCAATGATACAAATGTTACAACAAAATTTCATACACAGATTTGAAAGAAATGTAACAGAAAGGAAAACCTCAGGGAGACGATAAAACATTTCAGTATATAAACTGAAGATAAAAACAGAAACGAAATATAAATTTTACTCCTTAAAAATACAGCACTGGAATAGATAATCTCAGTAGATAATCTCCACAAAATAATGGAGATAACACAGGAAATTATCAGTGGGCCAGAATGTAGAATAAGAGAAATCCCTTGACAGAAAAGATGAAAGAGAAAAAGTAAAAGAGCAGATACTCCATGATATCTGGGATTATAACAAAAGATCCAGCAGCCATATCATTATAGACCTGAATGGAGAAGAGAAAGAGAAATGGGGCTGATAAAGAGCTCAAACATATAACAGGTGCACAACTTCCAAAATTTCCCTTACAGTGAAAACTTACTAAGGAGCTTCGCAAGTTCCAAAGAAGATAAACCCAGAGAAATACAAACCAAGACGTATCACCATCAAACTCCTCACAGTGAAAGACAAGAGAAAAAAAATCTTAGGAGAAGCCAAAGACAAAATGATGCCATACTTACAAAGAAACAGTATTTCGAATCACAATGGATTTTATGTTAGGAACCATAGAGGCCAGAATCAAGAGCACACAATTTCTAAAGAATGGAAAGGACACATTCTTTTTTTTTAAAATTATTTTCAATTTTAGAATGTTACTGGGGTACACCAGTTTTGATGAGGTAGAGACCATTCCTCTTAGGGAAGTACCACGCGAATAGAAAAACAAACATCACATGTACTCAATATTAAATTTAAACTAATTGCTCAACACGTATGTGCACATATGGAAGTAAAACTTAATGGAAATATAGGAAGTGGGAGGGTGACATGGGTAAATTAATTCCTAATGGTACAATGCACGTGGTCTGGGTAAGAGAACCCTTATAACTCTGACTCAATGTGTGCAAAGATATACTTAAATGAAAGAAAACTAATGCATATTAATATGCCTATGCTAAAAGATGACTGATAGAATATCCTAAACAGAAAAGAAAAACATGTTTGGAATATAGAAAAGGAAGAACGAACAATATGGTCAATAAATATTTCATTTTCCACTTAAGCTTATTGAAGCTTAAGCTTATTCCATGTTTGGAATATCGAAAAGAAAGAACAAACAATGTGGTCAATAAATATTTCATTTTCCACTTAAGCTTAAGCTTAAGTTTTGTTTTAACCATTAGATTATATTTAACGGTTAAAACAAAACTTATAACAATGTTTGATGTGATTCTAAATACATATAGAGGAAAAATTTATGGGAACTATATCATAATAAGTTTAGATTAAAAGTTTTAATGGTATAGAAAATAACTATTCTTTACTTGAACTGGTAAAATAATGATATCAGGATTGATAAGATACAAACAGGTAGAGAATGAGACATACTTAAAACAGTATAAAAAGTAAAGTCTAAAAAATGCTTAAGTAGACCATATGAATGCCGAATTAAAAAAAATAGAAATGATTGATTAAGAGAACAAGTGAAAATCTAAAACAAATTGTAAACTTCAGACTGAACATTAATAATCATATTAAATATAAATGGTCTAAAAATGTCAATATAAAAACAGAGATTGGAAATATGGAATTAAATACATCACCAAATATTATGTTTATAAAAGAAACTCAATTGTTCTTTAGTGAAATAGTAAAACTTAAGTTAAAAATGGAAAAAAAATCATAAAGATTTAATAAAAATACAGTTGCTATTTTAAAACTACATAAAATAGACATCAGAAAGGAAAAATATACCAAAGAGAAACTTTGATATCGGATAATGATAAAATAGCCAGTCAAACAAGAATACATTGCAAGACTAAACATGCATGTATCAAAGAACAGAGCTGAAAAATGTGTGAAAGAACAGACCTAATAGAACTATGAGGAGAGATATAAAAATCCACAGTTATAGTAGGAAAAATTAACATAGTTGCCAGAACTACTAGATATAGGTATATATATACACATACATATAGATATATGTGTATATATATATATAGCACTATGTGCTAGATTTAAAAATATCTTCCACCCAGGAATTGCAGAAATTAATTTTAAGTATTCATGAAATATATAGAGAGATGATAGACCATTTGCTTGACCACAAAACACATCTCAACACAATTTTAAAAAATGAAATAATAGACTATGTTCTTTGACCATAATGAAATCAAAATTAAACGTAAATAATAGAAAATAAAACCAGAAAAATCTTCAAATGTTTAAAAACTAAATTGCACAATTTAATATAACCCAGAAGCTAAACTAGAAGTTTCAAGGACAATAAAATATTACATGAAAATAAGTAAAAATGAAAATGCATCATAGAGAACTTTGATCCATACAAAGGATCTCTGAGAAGAGAACTAACACCACTAAGCACATACGTAGAAAAATAGAAAACCAAATCAAACCAACAACCTAAGCTCTGCACTCAAGAAGAAAGGGAGCAAAATAAACCCTACACAAGCAAAAAGAAGAAAAATTATAAAAATTGGGAAAGAAATCAATAAAAGAGAAGACAAACAAAAACAGCAGAAGACACACATAATCAATGAGACATAGACATAATTATTTGAAAAGGTCAATAAAATTGAAAAACTTCTTGGAAAACAAACAAAGAAAATAAGAGTGAAGATAAAAAGTTCCAGTGTCGAGATTAAATCAGAAAATATCTCATGGAAGTCACTGTGATAGCTGAGCAATGCCAAGGGCATGCCCTGAATGACTCTATACACATTAATACAACAATTTAGATAAAATAGGATAATTCCTAAAAAAAAAAAAAAAAAAAAAACCACAAACTACCACACTCACCCAATGTGATATGTATAATTTCAATAGCTTTATAACTAGTAAATAAATTTAACTTGTAACTTCAAAAACATAAGTCTGAACTCCCCTGATGATTTTACTGAAGTACTGACAAAAGCCTTACAGAAAATTAAAACTAATTCCATATAATCTCTTTGATGAAATTAAAATGAGGAGAAACACTTCCCAATTTATTGTATGAAGCTTGTACAGTACAAAAAAAAAAGTACAAACCAACAACTTCATTAATATATATACAAACTCTTCCACAAAATATTAGAAAATGAAACTCAGCAATGCATAAATAGAACAATATAATGTGATTGAGGTTTCTTCCAGGAATGCAAGTCAATATTTAAGAATTAAGTAGCATAATGTAGTAAATAAAAATCATGTAATCATAACAATTGGTGCAATGAAAGCATGGACAAATAAATTCATGATAAAAAGTTAAGAAACAACAACAGAAAAAAGGTAACAGTATAAAGTTAACATTACCTTTAATGCTAAGATTCATGAATTATTTTCTTCAACCCCACAAAAATTAGAAACAAGGTAAAGATTCCTCTTTTGCTATTCATATTTAACATAGTGCTGAAAGTTCTAAATAGTGTAATAAAGTATAAAAATAACAAAATGATTTACAGCTTTAATTTAATATCTGCTAGAGACTCCAGATATATTTGAGATAGAAATAATTGACATTATTCTCAAATGACTGTAGAAAGTCAAAGGAACTAGACAAAAAGCTATTGTAAAAGGAAGGAGAAAGTGAGAGGAAAGTTTACTCAATTTCAAGATATAATTTGGCAACAACAGCCAAGAACATGGGGTCTTGGTAGAGGGATGGACGCAGAGGTCAATAAAACAGAATAGAGAACTCAGATTTGTACACAAACAGATTTGCCTAACACATTTTTAAAAGCAGTCAAAGAAGAAAAGATAGTTGTTTTCTTTTTTTTTAGATAGTTAAGCAATGAGAAATCAATGGGTATGAAGCTTCTGTCTATGTGTCACACCTCTTACAACAAGTAACTTTCAATAGATGACAAATTTAAAATTTCACTGTAAACCTATAAAACGTTTAGCTAAAACTACAGCAGAAATTATTTGGCTATGCAAAACATAGAATTAACACCAAAAGCATGATCAAAAAAACCACAAAATTACTAAATTTAACCTTCTTTCAATTTTCAAAATATCCCTGAGATAGACTCTATCAAGAAAATAAACAGAATGTATGAAAATACATTTCATGGGCTGCGCCTGTGGCTCAAAGGAGTAGGCTCCGGCCCCATATACCGGAGGTGGGGGCTTCAAATCCAGCCCCGGCCCAAAACTGCAAAAAAAAAAAAAAAACATTTCGCTAAAAAGCCTCACCACTAGCAAATAAGCACGTGACATGATGCTAAGCATCATAAACCATTAGAGATATGCAAAGTAAAACCACAGTAAGTTACCTCTACACACTTAACAAATTGGTCAGCATCAATTTTAAAGATAACATCAAATGCTATGGAGGATGCAGAGAAACCACAGTACTCAAAGCACATTGCTTGTTGGTGTGCAAAGTAGTACAGCAACTCTGGAAACAGTTTTGCTGTCAAAAAACAGACCCCTAAATAAACATGCAAATGCCTTACAACCCATAAGTTGTATTCCAAGACATTTATTCTAGATAAATAAAGGCTTATGTTCACATAAAAACTTGTACATAGAAGTTCATAGAATCTTGATTATTATAGCTAAAATCTGGAGACAATGCAAATGTCCTTCAATGCTTAAAAAGGAACAGAAATCCAAAAATCCCATTATAATTACACTATAATATTCATCAGTGAAAGGAAACAGACTATTGGCTCATCTAAGACCTGAATGAGTCACCAGAGAATTATGTTGAGTATTAAAAAAAGCAAATGTCCAAAGTTTCATAAATGTGTGTTTTAGTCCATTTCGAACTTCTGTAACAAAATATCTGAGAGTGAGTAATTCGTAATTACCAGAAATGTATTGGCTCACAGTTCTGGAGGTGGGGAAGTCCATGACTAATTGTTCAGCATCTGTCCACAGGCGTCTTGGTGTCTCCTCACACTCCAGCAGGCAGGGAGAGAGGACCAGACGGGGAAGCTGAGGCTGAACTCAATCTTCTACGAGGCACCAATTTCACCTGTGTGAGTGAAGCTACCATGGCTTCATCACCTCCCCCAAAACCCATTTTTAATGCTGACGTCTATTAAATTTCATCTTGCGTTTTTAAGGGGGAAAATATTCAAACCATAGCACTACATAGACATTTTTATGACATTCTCAAAATCATAGAAATTATAGTATTAAACGAGTCACCAATGGGGATTAAAGAGATGAAGGAAGGAAAATATTTCCAAATGAGGTTAGTATGGGGAATCCTGTGATAATGTGAATGTTTAGTATCTTGTGTACTTTAATGTCAATATTCTGATTGTGAAGAGATCTAGAGATCTATAGGTATATTTGCAAATGGAAATTGTTGTGGAAAATGAACCTCTGTAGTAACAGTATTTCTGAAAACTGCATTTAAGTCTATCATTATCTCTAAATAAAAATGTAAGTAAAATACATGTGAAATAATCAGAAAAATGTATATATTTGGTCATATTTAATGACATAAGGCACAGCTTTTAAATGTCTGTAGATATGGTGAATATATTGTGTGTCTGATAGTGATTCCCTAATATTTAGCGATACATACTGAAAATTATTACATGCATGACATCTCAAATTTGGTTTAAGATTAGCTGGGAAGACAAGCTGGGGACATCAAATGAGGGTGAACTTGGCCATGGGTTTAGAGTTGTAGCTAACTGATAATTAACACAAGGACACTCATTGACACTCTGACCTCTAATTTGTGTCTGTTTGATATTGCCCATAGTAAAAAGAGTAAATATATGTATATTTTAGAGAAATAAATGAGTGTCGAGAATTTGTTCAATACAGACATTGAGCTATAAAGTTAAGTGAGATTTATAGACTAAAAGACTCCAAGTGTGGATCCAGGCCACATGTATTGTAATGAAGGAGTCAATTAAAGAGATGAAATATAAGGGAAAATTATCAACTTTAGTTTTAGACATAATACCCTGTCTTATATCAGAGATTTTTAACAAATTTTTATTTGTTGTTTTTTCCATGAAGCTCATTTGACAGTCTGGTGAAGGCTGTGCACTCCTTTGGTTAATTGGCTTAATGTATACAAATACTTAGAATTACAAAGAAAGCCAATTGTATTAAAATGCGGTTGTCAAAACATTAAAAATGTGATACAGTAATATAAGTGCTTTTATAATGCATTAAAGTGTTTGATGCGTGAAATACAGAGAAAGTAAAGTTATAGTCTGTTTTCAAATAAGAGCTCTTTGTGAATACAGTTATTCATCAGCTTCAATATAAATATTGAACTGTCAGGTGCTCCTGGACCCATCTCCATATATTGTCCAGAAAATTATCGTAGAGAAAGAGTAACCCAGAGCAACATAAAGGCCTGTGTCCCCCGTGTCACAAACATACGTCTGCCCTGCTTGATGGGACGAGCACTACTCGTAGAGCATCCTTGTGGTGTACCAACTATTTGTAGAGATGAACTCGGCACAGATGTGCAGTTGTATAAGAATGGGCAAATTACAAAAGCAATGGTAATGAAGTATCTATTGCAAATGATGTTTTTATATATGTGTATCAATTATAACTTGCATTTTATGTAATTTATATTATACATGCATGCATTTGGGGGCCAGACTTATTGGCATTGCTAATACTACTGTAACTTGTGAACCATATTTATAATTAAACAAAATTCCAAACTTCAGTAAGTGGTTAATGTAAATAAAAATGTAAATTTTCCTCTATAAACTGATTTCCGTATATATTGGACATCCCTGTGGACCTCATTTTAAGAACTTACTTAGAGAGAAACTAGTAGTATTTTTTAAAAGAAGTCTAGCAGAAGGATAAGAGTTGAAAGTTCCAGAGATTATCAATGTATGGGAGATACT
Organism: Perodicticus potto; assembly: GCA_963574655.1. Classification (NCBI taxonomy): domain Eukaryota; kingdom Metazoa; phylum Chordata; class Mammalia; order Primates; family Lorisidae; genus Perodicticus; species Perodicticus potto. The sequence goes on from CAUYRH010026862.1 coordinate 83,185, forward strand.
AAAGTTGGTATAAATGATGCTACTAAAGAAGGAGGGATTTTCAGAAAATAGAAGGGGCGTGAGGACATGGAAATAGGCCTAGGACAAAACGTCATAAAGAGGTGACAATAAGTAGTTTTAAATTTGGATATAAATATTTAACACACGAGATATAAGAATGGAAATTCAGAAAAAAATCCAAGAGGAATCTTTGGAAAATAGTATCAAATTTTGTCAAAGGGCAACACGATAACGTGAAAGATGGACTTTCTAAAACTGTCCTTGTCAGAGTTCTAAATTTTTCCTCTCCAATTCTGTTCTGCTGTGTATTCAGTCCCAAACTAGTCTAACCACTGTGGGGAAGGGGCTTTGAGATGTACGTAAAGCCTTTAATAAGCTGACCTTAAAATTAGGGGATTGTTTATTTTTGGTCTTCAGGATATATACCCAATAAAGGAATTAAAGGATCGAATGGCAGATCTATTTTTAGATCTCTAAGTATTCTCCAAATATCTTTCCAAAAGGAATGTATTAGTTTGCATTCCCACCAACAGTGTAGAAGTGCGAACTAGACTTTTTTTAGCATGGATCTAGGGCTTCAGTGGGTAAAGCTTTGGAGAGACAGACTTTGACTCCATAACAGAGTTTTTCAGTGCTGAATCTGGCTGTCCAGTGGGAATGAGCTCTTGTCCATGGAGCGGCTAACTGGCTATCTATCTGTCCAGCTGTGGAAGGAAATATGAATGGAATGGACAAACTTTCGCTTTGTGAAGAGGTGTGAACACTAGAATGAACACAGACAGATCTGGCTTTCCAATGTTGGTTCTTCCATGCACAAGTTTTGCACCCTTGGGTCAGTCATTTAACTTCTCTGAACTCCAGTTTCTTTATTTGTAAAATGGCATTAATAGCATTCACTTCCCAAATCTGGTTGTAATGGTAAAATGAAATGATGATAATGATGATGATGATGGTGTTGGTAATGAAGGTAGTGGTGGTGGTGATGATGGTGGTGGTGGTGGTGATGGTGATGATGGTGGTAGTGGTGGTGGTGATGGTGATGATGATGGTGGTGGTGGTAATGATGGTGGTAGTGATGATGGTGGTGGTGGTGGTGGTGATGGTGGTGATAGCGATGGTGATGATGGTGGTGATAGTGATGATGGTGTTGTTGTTGGTGGTGTGATGGTGATGATGGTGGTGGTGGTGATGATGGTGGTGATAGTGATGATGGTGTTGTTGGTGGTGGTGATGGTGATGATGGTGGTGATAGTGATGATGGTGTTGGTGGTGGTGGTGATGGTGGTGGTGGTGTGATGGTGATGATGGTAGTGGTGGTGGTGATGGTGATGATGGTGATGATCGTGATGATGGTGGTAGTGGTAATGATGATGATGGTGGTGATTGTGATGATGGTGTTGGTGGTGGTGGTGATGGTGGTGGTGGTGTGATGGTGATGGTGGTGATGGTGATGATGGTGGTGATAGTGATGATGGTGTTGGTGGTGATGGTGGTGGTGGTGTGATGGTGATGATGGTAGTGGTGGTGGTGATGGTGGTGGTGGTGATGGTGATGATGGTGGTGGTGATGGTGGTAGTGGTGATGGTGATGATGATGGTGGTGGTGGTGATGATAGTAATGGTAGTGGTGATGATGGTGATGATGATGATGGTGGTGATGGTGATGGTGATGATGATGGTGGTGGTGATGGTGATGATGGTGGTGGTGGTGGTAATGAAGGTGGTAGTGATGATAGTGATGGTGGTGGAGGTGGTGGAGGTGATGGTGATGGTGGTGGTGATGGATCTCATTTGAGCTGGTGGTTATGTCAGGTAATGGTGGAGGTGGTGGTGGTGATGATGGTGGTGATGGTGATTATGGTGGTAGTGATGATAGTGATGGTGGTTGGTGATGATGATGATGGTGGTGATGTATCTCATTTGAGCTGGTGGTTATGATCATGGTAATGGTGGAGGTGATGGTGATGATGGTAGTGGAGGTCGTAGTGATGATGATGATTAATAGCTAATGTTTATTGAGTTCTAAACCTTTTTAGTGGATTATAGCATGCACTGCTGAGGTCCCTCATTCAGGATCACTCATCCCCCAGGGGTGTTGCTTGCGGAGATCTTACTGCTGAGTGCCTCTGTGGAATTCCCCTCAGACTAAGTCAAGGTCATGCTCCTTTCCTGGCCTCAGTGTGGGAGAACTTGAAGGGCAGTTCCGCCCCAGGGCTCCAGTCTTTCGCTGCTAGAGAGCACTCAGCATCTCCTTCTTCCCGGTCCTGCTTCCATCTGCTCCTTACAGGTGCTTTTCCCAGAGCTGTCCCTGACAAGCCTCTTGTGTGCAAATTTCATCTTAGAAGCTCTTTCTCAGGAATCTGACCTAGGAACCCGAAAGCCCTGCACTGTCTCATGTAAATCTCCCAACAGCCCTTTGAAGGGGAACACCACGATTAAACCACTTTTACACACAAGGAAACCAGAGTAAATAGATTAAATCTCTGTTTGCAGCCACACAAGTAGTAAGCAGAACTTGGATTTGAATGCAGAGCACCTTCTCCAGCACCTCATCTCTGAACCACTATCTGGAAGCTGGCCGGTGACTGGCAGTCAGCAAAGGGTGGTAAGTAGTTAACACCTTTCCTGCTCTGAGAATTTGGCCCCATTGCCATTTGCTCTGAGATCCTGCATCCCCTCTCCTTCGCCCCATCTTGCCGCAGCTCCATAGTAGCAGCAGCAGCGTCTTGATAAGCCTCCCAGTGTGCCAGCATCTCACCGTGGAAAACAACACCTCCTCCGCCTCCCACTCCCCAGCTGCCAATGTAACACCATTGTTACCGCTGCCAGGGTGGGTGTCTTCGCCTGTGTGCCGCCTCACATGTGGAGGGTGCAGCTGTGAAAACTGCTGGGAGAAGAGATTTGAAATCTGCTCTGGCCTTACCCTGAAATCTGACACCTTGAAAGAGACTCTGGCAGGAGAGAGGCTCTGGCTGGGCCTGGACTGTGACATGCAGGGTCCTGGTTCTAGTCCTAGTATTCCCACTGACTTCAGAGAGGTCCCTGCACTGCTCTGAGCCTCTCTTGACCATCCGAAGCTGGGCAGAGGACCCCTCAGGGCCCTTCCAGAGCTGGTGTTATGCTCCTTTCTCCCTGATAACCTCTGAGTGTCCAGAAAGCCATTTCTGTATTTGCTGGCTCAGAACTTTACAGTTTCTTATGAAACCTCACAGACATGGCCTCGTTTGAGCCCCTTGACAGCACTGTGAGGTTGGCATGACGGCCTGCCCGTGTCAGAGGGTAATCAGAGTCTCAGAGAAGAAGGGGCTTGTCTTGAGCCATGCAATCCCTGGAAACCAGGGCTAATTCTGGGGTTCATTCAATTGCTCTTGGCTGAGCATTTTTTCAAATTTCATGCTGTGCATTTCATCCCATTTAATACTTAAACCTATACCATGAATTAGGGAGGCAAATGTTGCACAAGCTTGTGACATTTGGTCCCCTGCTTCTGGTCATCTGTGTGGGGAGGCAGAATGCCAGCAGAGATGATTGGGCTGCTTCACCTTGTAACACGCCAACTGTGCCACACTGGAGATGGCTCTGTATATTTATTTTTCTATCACAGTGGCACGGACAGCCCAGGGACGGGGTGAGGCTGAGCAGCAGAGACAAAGAAAGGTGTGCGTTTGGGCAAATTTGGGGAATTAACTCTGAGGTTGTTCCAAGGAGAAAATGATGTTTTGAATAAGGAGTTATTATACATCTGAGCTCACTGCCTTTTAAAGAATACCTTGTTTGCTTAACTGTTCTGTTTATGGGTTTCTTTATACCTGGCTCAATTTCAAAAAGAATCTGAAGTGGCTAATTACTTAACTAGACTGTGAACTCCTTGAGGGCAGGGACTACCTTGTTATTTTCCCTCCTCTTTCTACAAGCTAACTCCTGCTTGTCCCTACCCACTGGTCTCCCTAGCGGGATTTTCTAGTCTCTTTCTGTATCTGTGTTTTTCACTGAACTGTGAGCTGGGTGAGGATGGGGATTAGGTATGACATATCTCAGCATCTCATCCATTCATCTGTCCATCCATCCAGCAACTATCATCCATTCATTACGTCATCTCTCCCAGCCAATCAACAACATTTACTGAATATGGACTATGTGTCGAAAGAATGGGCACTGTTCTCAGCTCTTTACAAGTACTAATTGAATACTCACAAAATTCTGTGAGGCAGGCGCTGTTAGTGTCATCCTCATTTTGTAGATGAAGGAGTAGGGGTGAAGCAACCTCTAAGATGCACCATTATTAGGCAGTGGGGCTGGGAGACTGCCCTGTGCTGCATCTGCTTTGCTAGACTTGGGTACACAGGTGGGACCTGTGGAGGGGAAGAAGAGGGCGTGAACCAAGTACATTCTGAAAATGAGTCTGAATGACCTTGGTTCTTGAAGAGTTTCAGTTGGGGATGGGTTGTTGGTCACCCCTGAGGGTAACAAGTTGGGGAGGACAGCTGTTTGGAGATATGGAGCTGGGAAGAGTGACCGTATCCTGGTGTTAGAGGCCACTGCTGCTCTCTGGGGTGTACATCAGTAAGAATTAGAAAGTTCTAAGAACAGGGAATGATGCAAGAGGGGAATGTTGCAAGGAAAGAAAAATAGAGAGGCCCAGAGAAAGTGGAGCCACCTGGGCCAGGTAGGCGTGGAGTCAGGATGCACCTGCTAAAAAGAGCACCTCATGGTAAGTTCTGGCAAGATGGATGTGTTGGCACCCCTGGGCACCTGTAAACACCCACCGTGTTTACCATTTATAGCCTGAGATGTCCTCTCTCTGCAGTTGTATAGCGCTGTACCCTAAGTGCAGGTGCAGCCCCTGAATTAGTATCGTGATAACTACTCTTGTGCAGTGTTTTAAATGGAAAAAGCCCTCTCATACTTTCTTGTTTTCAACCCATTCTTCCAGTCCCCAAACAAGGCAGGCAGCCATTATTTCTTTGTCCTTCCTATAGATTAGGAAAAGGTGGCCTTAGGAGGAAAATGACTTGCCTAAGGTCACATAATTAGAAAGGGGCATGATAAATAGCAAATGAATGAATAAATAAGAACTTGAACTAGGCCTATTCCAGTCTGTTTTCTATTTCACTTCATTGACCTCTGAGAAGGGATATTCAGTGCCTAGAACTGGAGCACCTGGCACAGAAAGACGAGTCCATAAATAATTGGTGAATGGATGAATGGAAAGGGCGTTAGAAAGGTGTAGGGCAGAGGGGCCCCAGCAACATAAAAATCTATTGTATGTTGAACTTAGTTTGCAGCTGGGACAACACACATCGTACATCATCCATCAACTTAGCTGACTAGAGCCTCACTTGTCACAGAGGAGGGAAAGGAGGCTCAGAGGAATTAGGTCACTTGGTGAGGGACCCTGCAGCTGATGAGAACGAGGCTTTCTGGAGGGGAAAAATCCCATGCCCACACCCTTTTCTGGCTTTTCTGAGACAATGATGGAGAATCCAACTGGAAAGGGACTGGAGGGAGGTGAGAATGATGGAATCGTGGGGAATTGGGTGGTGGATCCCACTGGAATCAGTTGCTTTGCTAGTTTTTAATTCTGTGAAAACAGGGCTAGTGTGTTCCAGCAGGCTGGCTCCTGGTCTCAGGGGCAGCCGGCTACGTTTCCTATGGAATGTCACCACCTTCTCATTTCCACCTGCGCTGCAGAGGGACCTGGGGCCCCATTCTTGGCAGAATTAGAAAGAACCTTGGGTTTGGTTTATCAGTTTCAAATCAAGCTCAACCACTTTCTGACTGTGTAACCTTGAGCAGCTCACTCCACCACTTTCCCCATCTGTAAAATGGGAGAGTACATGGATGCCTCCCTCCTAGACCAAGATCATTTTCCTACAGTGCCCAGCACTGAGCCTGGCCAAGCACACACTCAGTCCCTGGTGCTCCCTTTCTCTCCTCCAATTCTTCTCCCACTCTTTCCTTGCCATTGTGTGACTGGTGCCCTCACAGTCACATTGATGTCATGGTCACAGCCCCAGCTCCTGGCACCTAGCAGATAGTCAATGATGTGTGTTAGATGAACCTTTTCCAAAGCCAGATCTGCTCCCTAAACTCTTTGATGGGTCTTCATTTCCTCCAGAAGAGCAGCTCTTTAGCCTGGCATTTGAAGCCGCTTGGGATCTGAGACTCACCCTCCCAATACTGCCTGCAAACACGGTGGGTGTTTACAGGTGCCCAGACTCACCCTCCTAACACTGCCTGTAGCCCTTAGGTCCAGGCTGTAGCTGGACATGTGCTAGAGAAGGTTCTGATCTGGACTTGCTCTGTCCAATCCCATCTCCATGGGGCAAGCAGTCTTCAAAGCCAAGGGGATGGGTCTACCCCCAAACCACACCTCCTCTTTTGTATCACCCTTTGAGACCTAATTCCCTGCTCAGATGGTACTGGGCTTGTTTCCAGGGCCTTATGGGCCTCTTACCTGGGTCATTCACCTGCAGTTGGACCACACTTCTGGTACATGCATCCCTAGGCTTAAGAGATGGCCAAGGGGTAGGCACTTGTCAGACCCTTGGATGGTACTTGGCCACGTAGGTTGTGGTGGCCACACCTGTGCATTTGAAGACCCTTACAGAGGAAACTGGCATCAGTGTTGGGAAGAGAAGGGGTAGGAAGATGCTCCTGACAGAGCCTCCATTTGTATGGTATCCCAGGACCCAGCAGATGTTAGGGGAGGGTATAAACCCTTTGCCCCGCTCCCTCCTTCCCTTCCTATAGGAAAGAAGGTGTTTGGGTGTGGAAGGTAGGTAGGTGAGTGTGCGTTTGGAGACCTCTGTGTTAGGGTCTGGAGATGTCCGGTCTGTTGACATTGCATCTGCACAGGGACACACTGTTCTGTCCATGGGGAGGGGACCTGGAGGACAAGGTGGCCATGAGTGATGTCCAGAGGTCAGAAGGAGGAACTTTAATGCCACCTATGTCTCTGGTCCAATGATTGACTCTGCCTGGAAGCTGGTGAGTGGGATGGATAGAGAAGGGAAACTGGGAGGTTGGGGAAGGGGGAGCCCCAGATCCTCATCCAGCACTGGGCCTGCCAAGGGCTTGCTGGGTCAGGGAACCAGGAACAGCCTGAGTGAGGAAGATGGCTGGTACACGCTCCCAGCTGGGCTTCACGACCAGCTCAGCGAGGGCCTGGTATTCACAGGTAGACCCATGCTTTGCTGAGAAGGGGTGGCTTGCTTCAGGGGAAGAACAGCAGAGCTGGAATTGAAATGTGGGAGTCCCATCCCGCCTCCCCTTTTGGTCTCTTTATTGAAGTATAATTTACATACAAGAAAATCCACTAATTTCAAGCATGCAATTTGATGAGTTTTGACAAATATATACAGTCATGCAAACTAAGCCCACAATCATGATTAAAGGAAAAATGTTTCTCTGCTACTACTGGGATTCGTTTTTCACTCTTTTTATTTTTTGTACGGATGGGGGATGGAGGTCTCACTATGTTACTCTGACTGGTCTTGAACTTCTGGCCTCAAGAGATCCTCTTACCTCGGCCTCCCACAATACTGGCATTGACATCAAATGTATGGTTGTTCTCCCCTGCCCATAGCAGACAGTTATCCAGTTCTCTGTGGACACCATCTGAGTGTCCTTCTGATGCTACCTGAGTCCCCACAGGTTGAGGACTCAGTCCCACCAGACAGTGGGTCCCTGGGTTACCCACACTTCTCTCTGACTTGGGTAATATTAGAGGTTCCCATGACTCCTCCTCAGTTCCGATAATTTGCTATCAGGGCTCAGAGAACTCAGGACACCACTTTGCTTACTGGTTTATTATAAAGAATATTATGAAGAGTACACATTAATAGCCAGGTGAAGATGTACAAAGGGCATGGTCTAGAAGGGTCCTGCATACAGGAGCTTCTGTTCCTGTGGAGTTTGGGGTGTGCCACCCTCCCAGCACATAGGTACATTTGCCAACCTGGAAGCCCTCTGCCCCCAGCTGTCTGGGGTTTTAATGAGGGTGCCATCACACAGGCATGATTGATTAAATCATTGGCCACTGCTGATCAGCTCAGTCTCCAGGCCCTCTCCCCTCCCTCAGAGGTCAGAGTTGGGACTGAAATTTCCAACCACAGGGTGAGTTCCCCTGGGAACCAGCCTCCATCCTTCAAGAGCCACCGTGTTAGCATAAACTCAGGTGTGGTTGGAAGGGTAATCTCTCCCACCATTCAGGAAATTCCAGAGAGTTTAGAAACTTTTATGCCAGGGACAGGGAGGAAAACCAAATATATATTTCCTTTTTTTAAGACAGAGTCTCACTATGTTGCCCTTGGTAGAGTGCTGTGGCATCACAGCTCACAGCAACCTCAAACTCTTGGGCTTAAGTGATTCTCTTACCTCCGCTTCCCGAGTAGCTGGGACTACAGGCGCCCGCCACAACACCCCACTATTTTTTTTATTGTTGTTGTAGTTGTCATTGTTTGGCAGGCCCGGGCCAGGTTCATACCTGCCAGCCCTGGTGTATGTGACCAGTGCCCTAGCTGCCAAGTTACAAGCACCCCCGCAAATATATATTTCTTATTATATCACAGTATGAGAATGATGTATAACATTTTCATCAGCTCACAGAGTCCCCTCATGCCCCTGTGTGGTCAATATCCACCCTGATCCCTGGGCCCAGTAGCTACTGATCTTTTCTGTCACCATAGCTTTGCCCTTTCTAGAAGTTCGCATACATGGAAGCATATGCCCTATGTCTTTCCCAACTGGCTTCTTTCACTCAGCATCAGACCCTTCCACGTTGCTTGTGTGAGTAGTTTAGTCCTTTTCATTGCTAAATAATGTTCTATTGTGTAGATGGAGGACACTTTGTTCATTTGGGCTATTTCTAGTTTCTGGTGAACACAAATAAGGCTGCTGTGAACAGTCACCTGAGTCTTCATGTGAATGTGCGTTTCCATTTCTCTGGAGTAAATACCTAGGAATGAAATTTCTGGGTCATGTGCTAAGTGTATGCTGAGTGTTTTGTAAAATGGCTCTACTATTTTGTATTTGCACGAGAGTCCATGTTCCTCCCTACCTTTGTTAACGCTTAAACCCAGGCCGCTTGCCTCCAAAGCCAGGTGGTGGTGAGACAGTGAATTAGAGAGGGCAGGTCGGGGGTGGAGGTAGGGCTGGGTTGCCCTGCTTACCTCTACAAGGATTCTAGGCTCCTGAGCAACAGGAGCCTTGCCATTTTACAGATGGAAAAACTGAGGCCCGAAGGGGAAGGGACCTGTGCAGGTAGAGCTGGGAAGGGGCAGTGGAGTGGAGGGACTTTGTTGTCATATTGGCCCCAGAGTCTAGTTGGGGGTGGGGGACCAATCGCCAACCTCTTTCTCAGCCTCCATTCTTCCTTCTGTAAAAAGGGGGCAAAAAGAACCTCATAGAGTGGATGGGGAGGATTAAGTGTCTGGAGCTTGAGGCATTTGAGAACTATTTATTGAGCACCTACTAGGTGCCAGGCACTGCTCTTGTTGAAGGGGAGACAGCAGAGGGTAAGATGAACACAGTCCCTGTGTTGCAGAGCTTACCCACAGTGGGAGAGACAGAAACGAGCAAGTAAAATCAACAACTGTAACCTCTGACAAGTGCTATTTGTCGGAGCCACGTCGCCCTCTACTTCGGACAGGTGGTCTCGAAGGTGGGGCCTGATGGTGAGGAGGAGCTGACCACATAGGGGGTTCAAAGGTGGTGTTTCTGGGGGTGGGAATAGCACATGCAAAGGTCCAGAGGTTGGAAAGGTTTCACTGTATTTTAGGCACAGCAAGAGGGGTCGTAGGATCCCAGTGATTACGAGATGCTAGAAAGGTGGGTTGGGGTCTGCTCATGCTGGGCCTTGCAGGAGTTTGGATTTTATCCGAAGGGCCGATTTATTTTAGACACAGGTGAATGTTTGCTGATGTTATTTTTTCTTTGATTTGCTGTCCCTCAGAGCTCTTAATTCCCAGTCAGAGCCTCTCTCCGAAAACCCAGTGTGGGCAGGTGCAAGGCTGGGGTCTGCAGCCAGCGGAGCCTGGGCCCCACCCCGACCCCGCATACAGGCCTGCCAAGCCCAGCAGCACCAGCTGGTGGGTGGGGGTGGGGTTCCGGGTGGGAGAGAGACCATCTGCTGTCCCTATTGTCCCTCAGCCCATTGTCTGGTCCATGCCCTCTGCTCTGAGGATAATGGGTGACAATGGGGAAATGTGATCTTCAGGCTCCTGTTTCCCAGCCTGGCCTCTTGCCCCCCCAGTGACATCAGGAGAATGCCCCCCTGGGGTGGGGTGGAGGCAGGGGCTCTGCCAGGCGGGAGGCAGCACCGCCTGCATCCTTCATCATCTCCCTAGCAACCACAGCTGCCAAATTGTTGGTTGGAGGGTTTTTTTTAGCATCCTGGGTGAGGATTTTCTCCTTGCACCCCCTTCAGGATGGGGTTTCTTAGGAAAGGATCTGCTTGTTACCTCCTGAGAGCCTCCAGCTCCTGCCACGGGACCCACTGACTCCCTGGGCACCTGCAGCTGAGTGTGTGGCTACCCCAAGTCAGACCAAGAATATGCTGAGGAGGCACCAAAATAAACTCCAATGGTATCTGAGACAAAGTGTCAATGTTTTCACCGTCCAAAACATCAGAGCATCCTTAAGCTTCTTTGAGTTCATTTGTGTTTTACTATGGATTTTATTCAGACTTACATAGGATGCCCGCTCTGGGCCTCAGTTTCCCCATCTGTAGAGTGAGTGATTAGGGACTAATTTTAAAGACCAAAATCTTCTCATTGCTTTGAGTTCCACAAGTCTGAACCCAGTCCTGGGGGGCATGAAGGGATGGGAACAGACCCCTTGGTGGCTTCACTCTTATTCCTCTGATGGAGTGATTCAATTCTTGTAGGGCAGCTTTGAGCTGTCTTCTCTCTTGTGTTGTAGAAGCCTAAAAGGTAACAATAGCCAAAGTTTATCAAGCATGGACTATGTGCCAGTAATCACCCCGTGTGTTAACTCATTGAGTCTTTACAACAACTCCAGGAGATGAGTACTAGAATCATCATGCCCATTTTATAGAGTGGAAAACTGAGGGCAGAGAGAGTGGCTAAATCACCCAAAGTCATATACCTTGGCAGTGGTGGAACCGGGATTTGAAGTTGGCAGCTTAGCTCCACACGCTTAGCTCTTATGCCCTTTTCTATCTCTCTGCTACCCAGGCTCCTGGTGGGCCTGTGAGGAGCTCCTCTTTCAGGAGACAGAAACCGGCTCCAGCCCCACTCCAGGCCGGAACCCTGGGGAAATCAAACTAAAGTAACAGGGCACCACCTCTCAGAGGGTTGGCCTAGCCTGTCGTCTGAGCTAGACAGACCTAGGTTTGTGCCCCCATATTTATTAGCTGTGTGAGCTTGGCTGAGCCATTTCACCTCTCTGAACTTGCTCTCCCCTTCTGTCATTCGGGATAATAATAGGACCTTCCTTACAGGGTTGATGTGAACGCTAAATGGGTGATGGGTGTCAGCACCCAGAACAATGCCTGCCCCTTGCAATGTAATGTGCTCAGTATGTGTTCAGGGTGATTATTATTATTGCACTTACCCCTCCCTTTGGACTGATCATGGGGATAGAATAATGTGTGAAGGCACTTTGTGTGTGGAAAGCAATTATACAAATGTCAGGGTTTGGGGTGACTCATAGAAGCCTGGAGTGGGGTGGCAGTGAGCGTACCAGCAGCAAGGTGGCAGAGGGAGGCTGCTGGTCTGCACTGCTCTCTAAACTGCAGAAAGGAGCCTGGGGCCAGGATGCCTACTCTGGGCCTCAGCTTCCCCATCTGTAGAATGGGCGAATAGGGGCTAATTTTAAGCCCCTCCCCCATCCCAGTTCTGATTTCCTATGTCTTACTAGGGCAAGAAGATGTGTAAAAGTGAAAGTGAGAAATAGACCCCGTGGTGTGGCAGACTGATTGCAAAGCTGTGCCAAGTCCTTTTTCTCTGTAATCTCACCATTTGCAAAATGACTTTGCAGCTTCTCCCTCCAGAGGCAGAGTCTATTCCCCCAGCCCTGGGATGTGCTGTCTTGGTGATTTGCTTTGGCTAAAATAGAGTGGAAGAGGTGGCAAAGTGCTAGTTTCAAGTTCCGAGGCCTCAAAAGGACTTCCAGCACTCTCTCTCTCTGACCCTCACCACTACCCTGTATATTCTGGGCTAGTCTGCTGGGGCATGCCAGACACATGGTCCACTCACTCCTATCATCCCAGTGACAGTCAGCCAATTGTCAGACATGTGAGTGAGAGCATTCTAGACCATCCGGCCCCACCCTGCCCACCTGCTGTCAGCAGATACACAAGCAGCACAAGCTGAGATTAGCCAAGGCCAATCCAGATCAGCAGAACCATCTAGTCAACCCGCAGACTGGGGAGAAGAAATACCTGTTACCACTGCGTCCCATGGAGGTCGTGTTGTTTGTTACACAGTGTTATAGAGTCAATAGACAACCGATACACCCTGTCACAGGAAAAAAAAGTGTATCTTTAAGCTAGTGTAGGACCTCTGCTAGGACCTGATTGTTACTGTTCTTGGGGGCCAGGCTGGGTGGATTCAGCATAGTGGTTAAGAGCTTAAATTCTGGGTGGAAACTGCCTTGTTTCAGGTCCTAGCTTTTCCACTTTCTAGCAGTGTAGCATTTTCAAGTTACTTAACAGAGAGGCCTCTGTTTTCTCTAAAACCTAGATAATTATAGAACCACCTTTGGGACTGTTATGTGGATGAAGGGAGTAAACACATGAAAAGCACTAAATAATCAGATAAATGAGACCAAATGCTGGGGATGTGACCTCTGGAGGTCTTTTAGAGGCTGCCATGTTGTGATCTGCATGTTGGGGTCCCGGCTGGCACCTCCCTCGTCAATGAGAAGGTGCATGAAGGGCTTCGTGTGGTGCCTGTGGGGAGGACGCCTGAGGAGCCTCAGTTTGGGGGACGCCCAGTGGAGCGTCTCTTTCTTTGCTCCAGCTCAGACCACCTGCTACTTTTAGTGACGTGGAATTTTAGAATGGGATGTCCATTGGAGAACAGTTCTAGTTCGACCTCCTGGTGTGAAAGATGGGGAAACTGAGGCCCATAGGAGGACTTGCCCCAGGTTATGGAGAGTCAGTGGCGGGAACCTGCACACTCTGACTTCTATCTAGTCTGGTGCTTCCTCCCTGATGCCGGGGTCATCATGCTCCTGAAAGGTACACGTGTTCTGAGCATGGTGGCTCAAAAGAGCAGAGCAAGCAAGAGCCTCTACCCTGCCCTGCACAGGCCAGATGGAAGGACCAAGCTCTCCCTGAGTGGTGGAAAGCCTCTTACTGATCTTGTCCACAGGCCCATCCAGTGCTGATGCTGGGGCAATCCCAGCAAGCAGGGAGCCATCACCCAGACCATGGAGCTTATCTTCTGGGGTCACATGACAGGTGACAGGTGACCCATGTGACACACATATGAAGACAGAAGGCAGGAGGACCAAAGTTATTCCTTTTGGGTATCCATGGGGAAACTGAGGCTCAAGATGGGCAGGGCCTTGCCTATGATGCTGGTTGGATGTTAGCAGAGCCAGTTCCCCCCTGATGCAGCCTGGGCCTTTCGGCTCAGCTTCCTCCCCTGACCTTGGGCTCCTGGCCTTGTGGGTATAACTGAGAAAGAAGGTAGAAGGGAGGTAGGATGGAGCGTGTTCCACCTCCCTGGTGACTACAGGGCTGTGGCCCAGACACTCTCTTTTGGGACTCTCACAGGAGCGCTGGTCCCTGACCTCATGGTCTGTAGGGGCCAGCACAGGTGTTGAGTCAGGGATCTCCAGGCCCCAGCCTGCCTCAATGGATGGTCCTCTGGGTCTTAGCTCACCTCTAGGGAGGAGGGAAGGTGTTTTCTTGCCTCTTTCTGCCCTAGCCTGGGCTGGTCCTGCAGGGCTGAGGTATTTTGCGTTCGCACGCACATGTATGTGTGTGACAACGCTACTGCATATGTGTGCATGCGTGCGTGTACACGTAGTGTGAACCTCCTCTACTGGTGGCGCATCGTGTGGGCATGATTTCACGCGTGCCACATTTATTCTGTATGCACACTGTGTATACTGCATGTCGGTGCGTGGGTGTGTTTGCATAAGTTCTCGCTGTACCCTTTCTCTGCCGATGTGTGGGCCTCCAAGGCGTGTGTTGTGTGCACAAGTCGTGCACAGCGTGTGCAGGCACTGGTAGCTAGGGGAGCCCTGGGAGCAGGTGCATGGCATGCTCACAGCCTGAGCACATCCTGTGTTCCTTATGTGCACTGAGTGTGAACTCTGAGTGTGTGCACAGTGTGCATGGACACAGTGGTCAGTCCTCTGAGAACCAGGCTTGGCTGTAGGAGTGGGCTGGGGGATGGACTACAAGCTTCAAGGTTCAGCTCTGTGTGTGTGTGTGTGCTGCTTGAGCCCGCTAGCTTGGCCCAGACCATGGTTCTATGGTACCTGCTCTCATGGCTTCGCCAGGCTGGGGAAGTGAGAACTGCCTTTAAGGAGCCAGAGGTGGCTGGATCACCTTGGGGTGGGTCCTGCACTGAACCCTGGTGCCACTCAGAGAGTCCTGCTGGAGACAGAAGAGGCAGGTTCTGTGGGGCCTCTCTTGACGAATCTACCCTTTGGCCTCCAAAGATCTTTTGCCTCTGGGACTCCTGTTATCTTTGAGTATCCCACATGGGACTAGGTCTTTGAACTGCCATGCAAGGGGGATGCAGGCTTCTTGGCCGCATCTGACCTCACAGCTGGCTTTGCTCTAGCCAAGAATGAGGAGCCTGGTAGCCTGGGGGCCAGGTCTGTTTGCCCAGGTGTGGTCCTGGGCCCCTGATCACTACCCCACCTGCCAGGCCCCTCCAGAGACTCCTACATACACCAGTTGGGGTTGAGGGAAGAGAACAGTAACATCTGAAATTTGCATCCATCTCCCCATGTGCCCTCATGTAATCTAGGCATAAGTGTTTGTGCACACCCAGCGCAGTTTTCTCTTCGTTCCAGGGCTGCCATGGCAACGCAGAAGTTGGCTTGCCATCTGCTGACTATGGGGACCTCAGTCAGGCCTTTGTCATGCTAGGGATTATTGTGGGAAGGCACCTGACCTGTTCTGGGGCAGTCATTGGCCACATCTGGCACCATTCAGCCCTGGAGTATTTGGAGATGATACAGCCTAGGGTCCCTCTGACTGCTAGAGAAGAGTGGACATTGAGAGAGACCATGGTTCTTGCTGGGGCTAACCTCTCCTATGAACATCCTTTTTCAGGAAAGGGCCAGAGACTTTTTCATGCTAGAGTATAAATGACTAACCCCTTCTGGGAGGGCAGTGGTTGGGGATATGTGTAGAAACCTGAACTTTAATAGAAATTAGAAGCTTAAATTAACTAATTATTAACAAGGAAGATTATAGGCATGGGAGGGAGGTATGGGCATATTAAAAAATTTAACAGTTGCAGCTTGGGGCCTGTAGCACAGTGGTTATGGTGCTGGCCACATGCATCGAGGCTGGCGGGTTCAAACTCAGCCTGGGCCAGCTAAACAACGATGACAACTGCAACAAACAATAAAAAATAGCCAGGCATTGTGGCAGGCTCCTCTAGTCTCAGCTACTTGAGAGGCTGAGGCAAGAGAATCACTTAAGTCTGAGTTTGAAGTTGCTGTGAGCTGTGATGCCTTAGCACTCTACTGAGGGCAACATAGTGAGACTCTCAAAAAAAAAAAAAAATTAACAGTTGCTAAGGTAGCTCTGGGAGTGCAGTGGGCTTCTGCAAATGTAACTTGTCCCTGGGTGTCTTGGGGACACACCCATGCCCCATGTGGCCTGGGCCTCAGAGGCCTTTGCCTCTATTGGGAGGCTGAGTTTTTCCTATTGGCCCCAGAGATTCTCCCTATCCCACTCCTGGTTTCTTTTCTTTGGAAAAATGTTCTCCCTCACATGGTCAGTGCTTAGTGTGGAAAGAGCAGGGGAAAAGAGGAAGGAGTCGGCATTCCAGAGGTGGCTGGGCAGGAGTGAAGCAGGGTAGAGTTTGGTAGTAAGGGCAAGGCGGGACAATTGGGGAGAGAGGGAGGAAGGAGGGAGGCCTGAAGGAAAGGAAGACCAGTCGCAGCGTCTGTTTGAATCTGTAATCTGCCACTAGAGGGCAGTGTGGGTGTGGTTGAGTGACGCCCCTCTGTGTACCTTGGTTTCCTTGTCTGTAAAATGGGTACAAGGACTTGCTGGAGTGATGGTGAGGATTGGGGAAGTGCAATTTGGAGGCCTAGCTCAGTGAGAACACACAGCAGCTGCCTAGTAAATGGAGGTTTACTCCTCTTGATGTAGATTCCGTGTCAGAGAGAGAGGATTCTAGATCCCACTTCAGGCCCTCTCTCTTGCAAAGAGGACACTCTGGCGCCTGAACCCGTCTCTTGCTGGCCTGGGTTCCACGATCTGTCTGAGAGAGGAACCACCTCCTTCAGGCCTGTGGCAGGTCCCACAGGCTCTTCCTTGCCAAGTGACAGGTCCACAGGCTGAGAGTAACCCACATAAAATTGAGGTCAGTATACTGTGTGGAGTCGGGATGCCGGAGTCCTCCACCTCAGGGGCCTTGGGCCCAATCCCAAGCCCAGGAACTGGGACAAACCTGAGAATGAACAGGGAGGCATTCTCAAAGGCAGAGCCCACATCCTTGCCACACCCAGCATCACACTCAGCAAGGCCTTAACAGCGTCCAGCTTTGCTTGGAGGGGAGAGAAAGGGTACAGATAGGTGGGGGAAGGGAAGGGAAGGCAGGATACCAAACCCTTTCCACCAATGAGCTCCTTCCTGTGAAATTCTAGCATCTGCAAATTTATTTCTGCCAGCAATTTACCTTTTCTGCAAGCAAGAGAAATCTGTTCTTGTTTATGAGTCACTGCTTTAGGGGGAAAATTAGAAAAAGAGGCATCTGCAGTTTGGGAATAAGACAGGGAGGTGAAGTTCAGTGGCAGGGCCAGTGAAAAATGAGACCTGACATAAAGTCTAATGTGGTCTCACTCCCATTTAACCAGAGGTGATTATTTTGTTGGCCGGAGGTATAAGGCTTTATTAATATCCACAGCATCCTTTTTGATAAAGCAAACATTTTCGAAGTAAATCAACTTTGAAGCTTAAAATCGAAAGCTCTGCTTGACATGATCTAATAAACTGGAAAATACGCTGTCCATAGAAACCTGTTAGGAAATGTTAAGCCAAGTCTAGGAGGGACTTTAGCATTAGATTTGCAGCTAGGGGTTGGGGAGAGGTGGCTGGAGCCTGTCTCTGGGAGTAATGCCACCCTTCTATCTTCTGTGGGGGACCCTGTCTTTAGGAAACCACCCGAGAGTCTTTTCAGGCTTGCCCTCCTTCCTGATGGGTGCCTTGGTCAGGACACATGACCTGGTGTAGTAGTCTGCAGGTTGACCTCCCAAGTTCACAGCCTTCCCGCTCAAGACTACATTTCCCAGACTTACTTGTAGTTAGTCGATCATGTGACTGGGATCCAGCCAATGGGATATGAGTGCAAGTGACACTTGCAACTTCTGGTGATTCTCTTAGAAGGACAGGAGCTGTTTCCTCATCTCCTTCCCCCACTTCCTGTTGCTGGAGTAGACCCTTTGGACACTAGGATGAAAGCCTGGGGTTCAAGGGCTTTCCCTTGAACCCAGAGCTGCCCTCCCAGTCCTGGACCCTGGACCTCTGGACAGTCATGTGAGACAGTATACTTTTATCTTGTTTCATCCAGTATACTTTGGGGTCCATTATTTTTTATCCCACCTTCTCTATGTGGCAAAGACAGCTTCCCAACTAGCCCAAATCCCGTGGTGAGTTACTTGCAGGTAGTTTAGCCAGTGTACACTTAGCACAGCATTGTCATCAAAAGCCTTCAAATCCTTGCTCCCTCATCTGGTAGCTGTGTTGACTTTGGGCAAAATTACTTCACTTCACAGCAATAGGGTGATTTCAATAGGAAATGTCTTTCATATGGCAATGGGAAAGTCTTTCATTTCACAATACCCCTGTGCATAAGTAACTGAAATAAAAGTTTTATAGGACAAAACAGTATTACCCGCAGTATAGTCTGACATTTTCTACCCCAGTGGTTTTCAACATGTAGTCTTTGACATAGCATCAGCATCGCCAGAGAACTAGTTACAAATGCAATTTCTTGGGCTCCATCCCAGATCTGTTTACTCAGAAACTCTGGGGTAGGGTCTAGCTAAAACAACCTATGTTTTAGCTTCTATATGATTCAATGTAGGTAAAGGATAACAACCACGGTTTCCTCTGTTTTAACAAATACCAATGATCACCTACCAAGTTGATCTTATAACCCTGCTCATAATATGCATCAGGACTCATGTAGACTTACCTGATATCTTTTCATCCGTTGCTTTTCTGGTCTGAATTCTTTTCCTCTTCCTCCCACATTTTCCCTAGGGAAACCACACCTCGTCCATGGCTCCAGGGACAGGTCAAAAACTTCAGGCCTGGTTAAGCAGTGCTTGATTCAGGGATGAGCACATGTCCTTGTCATTCAGGGAAATGCAATCCTGAGACCTTTGCTGAAACCAGCGGGAAGACTCTTTCCTCTGGGGTTGCTGAGCTGTAGGAAGAAAGCGTGGGGCCTCCCATGCCACTGTTGCTGCCACTGGGGGACAGGCTGCTCCATGCTGCAGGCATCTCAGAGGAGGAGAGTTTTTAGAGGGATGGAAGAGAGAGTGCGAGGGTGTTATCTCCTTGTGCCTGAGCTTGGGCACAGCTGAGGGAGATGATCCTGTGCACACTGGCGTGATTTTCTTTTGGGGAGTTTCTGGAGCTGTGGTACCTGCTAACCTGAGCTCAGGTGCAGCTCTGAAGTTCGGGGAATTTAATACCCTTGTGTTCACCCTCAACCTGGGCAGCGGAGAGCTGGTGGATATACACCCCTGACTCCTGATCTTCAGAAGGACACTGCTGCTTCTCAGAGATTTTGGATGAGTCCAGTCTTTTTTGCTTTTTTGCAGAAAAACTGAAAACACACCCTTTATTGTCTTTTCCTATTTTCTTATCTCATTCTCCTCTCTCACTCATTCCTGCTTCCTGCAATCACCTCCCCAAAAAACCACCGCAACCATCTCCTTGCCTCATGCTCTACTCTCATGGAAACCCAAACTAAGACAGAAAGATTCCTGTTGACATTTGAGCGTTCGGATCTCACCATCCTTGATCCAAACTCCTCCTGGCCTTCCCAGGTAAGTGAGACAAAAATAAAAAAATTCCCCCGCTTTTTGCTATGTGTCTTAGTTATCTATTACAGTGCAACAAATTACCCCAAAACTTCATGGCTTTAAACAACATTTATTATCTCATCGTTTGTGTGTATGAGAGTCTAGGAGTGGCTTAGCTGGGTCCTCTGGGTCAGCGTCCCCTGTGAGATTGCGGTGATGGTGTCAGCTGAGGCTGCATTATCTGGAGGCTTGACTGAGAAGGATCTGCTTCCAAGATCGCTTCTGTGGCAAAATGCAGTTCCTTGTGGACTGTTAGGTCGAAGTCTTCAGTTTCTTGCTCTCTGTTGGCCAAAAGCTATCCCCAGTTCCTTGCCTCATGATCCTTTACTGAGGACAGCTCACCTGATGACCACTAGCTTCCACCAGAGCAAGCCAGGTAGAGAACAAAAGCGGGCGAGCCAGCACCAAGGAAGCCAGAGGCTTTGGGAATCTAACTTTAATTTATTTTTTGTTATTTATTTATTTATTTATTTATTTGAGATAGAGTCTTATTTTGTCATCCTGGGTAGAGTGCCATGGCGTCATAGATCATAGCAACCTCAACTCCTGGGCTTAAGTAATTCTCTTGCCTCAGCCTCCCAAGTAGGGGACTATAGGTGCCCGCCACAACGCCTGGTTATTTTTAGAGACAAGGTCTCGCTCTTGCTCAGGCAAGTCTCGAACCTGTGAACTGAGGCAACCCACCTACCTCGACCTTCCAAGTGCTGGGATTACAGGTGTGAGCCACTGCGCCCAGCTGGGAATCGTAACTTTTAGTAAAGTGATATCTCAACAAGTTTGCTGTATTCTGTTCCCTAGCAGCAAGTCACTAGGTTCAGTGCACACTCACGAGGAGGGGGTTACACAAGGATGTGAGTACCAGGAGGTGGGGACTACTAGGGGCCATCTTAGAAGCTGCCTACGGGAGGCTATGGGGGGATGAACCCCCACTTCTGAGGCACAAATCTGGAAAGGGCTTGGTATCAGAATGCAAGCCTGGATGTCAAAATCATCTACCGATTCTGTGGTAAGGAAGAGTGATATGTATTTGGGGGACCTCTAGGGGGTGGGGTGTCTGAAAGGTCTTTGTAGGCAGGAGATGGGAGAATGAAGTGTGCAGTCCACCTCTTATTACTCAAGAAAACCTGCAGAAGATCATTGCTCTTCATTTGGGGCCTGTTCCTTGTTCAATTTTCACTGTGCTAATATTGTACTGGTGAAGGTTTATTTAATGTTTATTCTGGGGCTGGGTACAGAGGCTCACACCTGTAATTCCAGCACTCTGGGAGGCAGAGGTGAGAGGATTGCTTAAGCTCAGGAGTTCAAGACCAGCCTGAGCTTTGTCTCTAATAAAAACAGAAAAAAAATTTAGCTGAGCATGGTGGTGGGCACGTGTAGCCCTAGCTACTTGAGAGGCTGAGGCCGGAGGATTGGTTGAGCCCGGGAGGTTAAGTTGTTGTGAGTTAGGATGATGCCATTGTGCCTGGGTGGCAGAGCAAGAAACTGTCTTCATTGTTTATTTTGTGTCCAAGCCTGGACTAAGAACTTCACCTACATGGTCTCATTTCATCCTCCTTCTATAAGATCAGATCTGAAAGTATCCTTGTTTTCTTGATATAAAATGAGGAAACTTAGCTGCAGAGAGGTGGAGTAACTTGCCTAAGGACACACATCTATAAAATGGTGTCACTGGAATTCATCAGAGTCTAGGAAATCCAGATCATTTCAGCTCAGTGAATGTTAAGTACTCATGGAGGTGTGAGTGTGTTCATTCACTCACAGTCTTAATCTCACTGCCCTTCCTTACAAGGCCTTAACGTCCTCACCCTAACACCTTCTGATACTGAGTACATGTATACACTGCCTTTGGGTCATAGAAGCATTGGAGAATATATTGAAAACTATAGACCTTGCTCCAAATATGCACTTGTGTATTCAAACCCACATGAGATACATGATTTTAGGAGGCAACTGACTTCCTGAAGGGCTCAGCATGGACTGTCATTGGCTTAATCTGGGTCACGTGCCAACTTTGGAACCAATCACTGCTGCCGAGGGGATTTGGCGCTCTGGCTGGCCAGGGGTCATGGCATTTCGTCTTTTCATTTCACACATGGAGAAACTGAAGACTGGAGGAGAAAATGACTCGCTCAAGGTCACACAGCATTGGAAGGCCCGGGTAAGACTCCAGCGGGGTGTTGTGGCTGTCCTTCCACTGCAGCTTCCTCCCAAGCCGGGCAGTCTTCCCAGCCTTTTGGTCTGGGCTTGGTGCACAGCAGGCAGTGCGTATGCACTGGAGAAATCGATCTGAACTCCCCAAAGGGTACAGAGAGTGAATTAATGGAAGTTAGGGATTAAGTAGTGTTTGCCCAAGTGAGACTCTGGAATATCATCCTGCAGGCTGTTAATAGATATTCATGAAAAAATGAAAGGGTGCCCTGAGGAAATAAATTTCTGAAACACTGGACTGAATAAAGTGAATTGATTTCTTTACATTAGAACTTCTGAGGATTCTTAATAGGCTCAGTGCAGTGAGCTTCCTTCCAAAAGGAGGATATAGGATGTAGTGTTTCCTAAGCTTGTTTGACCATAGACTTCTTTTTTGTTAAGTGGGATTTTTGAAAGATTAGTGTTCAGAGAAACCGTCTGTAGGAAATTCAAGGGTGATCAGGGAAGGCTTCTTGGAGGAGGACTCATCTTGGCTACATTTATTATTTTTTTTTTGGTAGAGACAGAGTCTCACTTTATCTCCCTTGGGAGATACAGCTCACACAGCTCACAGCAACCTCCAGCTTCAGGGCTGGAGCAATTCTCTTGCCTCAGTCAAGTAGCTGAACCTTGGCTACATTTAAGGACTGGGAGAATCAGGTGAGAGCAAAGAAGGTGTTCTGAATGTACCACAGGAAAAAGCTTTAAATTTTATGGCATATATTAGTGGGAAGTCTTATATAGGTCAGGACTCTATTGGATAAATACAAACACCAGAAGTGCAATTCAGACTGACTTAGGCAAAAGGAGGAATTTATTGGTCCATGTAACTGATTTCAGGCATGGCTGGTTCCAAGTGCTTAAACTATGCCCTCATGGATAAGTGTTGGCTTTGTTCTTAAGCAGACTTTCTTCCCAGGTGCCTCCCTCTTTGCTCCCCACTCCCTGGCATCTCCAGGCTCACATGTTGCCAGCTACAACCCCAGCAGAAAGTGCAATGCTTTTGCACAAGTTTCAACCAAAGTCACTGGATGGACACTCATTGGCTCAACTTGGGTCACGTGTCCAGCCTGGTACCAATACCTGCAGCCTAGGGGATTTGGTGGTTTGATTGGCCGTTATCCTGGGCATCATTGCATCCCATCCTCTCATTTGACAGATGGAGAAATTGGAGCCCAGAGGGGAAAAGAGACTTGCTCTGGGTCACACAGCAAGGGAGTGGCAGCAGAGTGAAGAGAGGAACTTCAGTTTGGGACTCTCTGTTGCAGCTGGTGTCTGGAAGCTAGTTAGACCAGCATGGGCAGAGCTGGGGTAGCTCCCTGCCTGAGCAGCCCTGCAGAGAAGAGGCTGAGAAGGAGGAGAGTTCCATGACCTTGAAGGACAGGCTACAGGAACAGCCCTCTTGAGTTGGCTTTGAACACTTAGTGATGGGCTGGGGTTGGGGGAAGACAAAGGGTTCAGACCAGAGGCAAGGCAGGGAAGTAGCTCCCTGGCTATGGGGAGGTAGGCGTGGCAGGGGTGTAAGCAAGAGATCTGTGAAATGGGGGTTCCTCAATCTGAGGTCTGAGGTGTCAAGTCAATTCTTCCTTTTCCTTGAGTTTCTACCTCCAATCTGTCTCTAGATTGGCTGCTTCTATTTTCTAATTGTCTTAAAACAATTCTCTTGGGTGGCACCTGTGGCTCAAAGGAGTCGGACGCTGGCCCCATATGCCAGAGGTGGTGGGTTCAAACCCAGCCCCAGTCAAAAACTGCAAACAAAACAAAACAAAACAATTCTCTTCTCTCTGGTTTAGCTGACTGCACTGTAATCTGAATCACCATCACCTCATACCTGGTTGCTGGCCACAGCCTTTAATTTATTTTTATTAATTTATTTATTTTGAGACAGAGTCTCACTTTGTCACACTTGGTAGAGTGCCATGGCGTCATAGCTCACAGAAACCTCAAACTCTTGGTCTTAAGAAACAGGCTCTTGTTTCAGCCTCCCAAGTAGCTGGGACTACAGGCACCTGCTACAAAGCCAGGCTCTTTTTAGAGATGGGATCTTACTCTTACTCAGGCTGGTCTTGAACTCCTGAGCACATGCAGTCCACCTGAGTGCTAAGATTACAGGCATGAACCACTGTGCCCAGCCTTGGCCACAGTCTTTTAAATGGTCCCTGCATTTCCATTCTTGTCCTCTAATCTCAGCCTCGATCCATTCTCTACATAGCATCCTGGGTGCTCTTTTAAACACTCAAAATCAATTGTCCTTGATCAAATTTTCTTTTCTTGATCAAATTTTCAACGATTCTCCACTGCCTTCAAGATAAAATCCAAACTGTGGCCCCTCAGCATTTCTCCTGCCTTTTCATGGGGCATTTGCCTACATGTCAGGCACACAGTTTCTCCTTTCAACTCCTAGGACAAGCCACTGTCTTTCACCTCTGAGCCTTAGCACATGCTATTCCCTCTAACTGGAATTCTTTTCCTTCATCACCTGAATCACCTAAATCCTGATGTTCTCTCAGATTTCAACTCAGGGTCCCTTCCTTTCCTTTAAAAACTTTTTCCTACTGTCTTCCTTGAGACTGAACTGGGCCCACTTGCTACCAGTCCCCCCTCCCACCTGAGAGGTAAGGAAATGAGGAAGCTGAAGTTCAGAGAAGGAAGTGACTCTTCCAAGATCACATAGCTAGTAAACAGCAGAGCTGTATTAAATGCAGCTCAACATATCTGTATGGAGCACTCAGCAGTGTACCAGACCCTGTGGTTACAACAACAAATCAGCTGGGTGATTTGAGCTCTCATACTGGAAAGCAGAAATCTCAGATTTATCATGGGAGAAATCTCCAAGGGGGTAGGCGGGCAGGGCTGAGACTCTGGATGTAACTTCAGGGAGGCAGGGAAAACTCCAGGACAGAGTGATGTCTGAGCTGGCAGAAAGATGTCCAAGCATGTGTGTGAGAATTTATTTACTGAATGAATGAATGAATGAACGTGCACGCCTGCATCTTTGGGGATATAGACATCCCAGTACATGCACGCGTGCAAGTAGGTGTTTGAGTGAATCGATGTCCCTTTGTGTGTGTATGAGCATCACACCGCGTACAAACATGCTGTGTGTATTGATAATGCACATAAACAGGTGCATTTATGGGTTTATATGTACATACAAATATACAGAGGGAACCAGACCACCTATGTAAGTCTTGTCTCTGTCGCTGGTATGTCCTGAGCAAATTTAACCTCTTGGTCAGTTTCTTCATCAATAAAATGGAGACTATGGTAGCATCTCCCCATCATAAGTTGGGTGGCAGAGCCTGAGACACGTCACAAATGGTTTACCGTAGGACGGTGGTTTTCAACCGTCCTAATGCCACAGCCCTTTAATACAGTTCCTAGGGGTCGTGACACACAGGTTGAGAACCGCTGCTATAGGAGAAACTCTGAATTTAGTCTCAGCCTGATCCCAAGGGAGCTGTGAATGGCCCCACAGAGTTGGCCCACCTTAAGGGAAGGAGGCCAGCCTTTTCTAGCCAGTTGCTGGCTGTGTCCTGCTCACCTTTACCTGGAGGAGGAGGTATCTTCCAGGCACTTCCTGGTGCAGCGACTTGGGCTGACCGAGGGCAAGAGAAGGGGGCTCACCTGGCTCACTTGGCATCAGCTGGGGGTGGGTGCCCCAAAGACTTTATTAGGCTACATCCCTGCTGCCCTTGCTTCTCAAATGAGGGTTAGGGTTAGGGGACAATGATATGGGTCTCCCTGGGAGCTTGTTAGAGACGCAGAGTCACAGGCCCTCCCCCAGACCTCCGGATTCAGATCCTGCATTTTAACAAGACACCCAGGCTGGGTCCATGATGTTTGTGAACCTCCGAACATTGTTGTGAGGATTGAGTTGTGTAAAGCGCTTAGAGCAGCATCTGGCCTGCAGTGGCTGCTGTTGTTATTACGTGCCTGGAGGAGTGGTGTACATGTCTGCTGGCCCAGATATTTAACATGGGTAAATAGATGAATGCACGGGGATCGGCTATACAACATGCAGTACAAAGTGAAAATGTGGGCCCCTTGCTTAAAAATTAGACAGGAGAGGCTTCCACCAAGCCTGGGCCCTTCAGAGCTCAGGGCCCTGTGGGACTGCCCAGGCTCCAGCTGCAGAGCTGGCCCTGGACACAGGCATTGGGTGTACATCTGTTTTTGAGGCCCTGGGGACCACAGGTTTCTTTCTGTGGTGATTTGGCCTGAGTTTTGCAGGTGGGAAACCCTGGTGAAGGGTGTGAGCTGGGGATCCAACTCAAGACTTCCATCTCCCAGGGTCCTGTCCACACCCGCTCCCTTCCTCCCTCCTTCTTGGGGGCCTGGCCTTGGTGTTGACTTTGGGGAATGGCTGAGAACTTGCCACAGATAAATGTTCTCTCGCATTTGCACATTGCAAAGAGTCTTCTGAGCATGTTCCCCCATGAATCCGTGGTATCCATTCCCTGGGAGCTCTAACTGCTCGGGAGAAGGGGTGTGAAATTTAATTTGCACTAATTATCCCGAAGTGAGAGGAGCGGGGAAATGAGCTGGCGCTGCACATTCGGCCTCTTCCAGCGGCGGCTCCGTTCCCCGGGTTGCAGTTTATTTGTGCGCAAGGGGTGGGGGTAGGGTAGGGGTGCTGTTACTATGGCAATCTCAGCGGCTGGGATTCGAGGGGTGGCTGGGTGGGGAGGGTGGTTGAGTGAGGAGGGAGTGGGTGAAGGCTGGGCTGCATGTGCCCCTGTGATTGTGGGGGCCGCCTGGGAGCCCCACTGCCTCTGATAGGGGAGAGGGGGTCAGGATGGGGCAGGAGCGGGAAGAAGTTCCTTCCCAACCCTGTTTTAGCTGGGAGAGGTCTTTGCACCGAGCAGGTGGGTAGCTCTGTCCCGGGAGATGACTGTCCGCGTCTAGAGGGAGTTGATGCCTTTCCTAATCTCAGTTTCCTCCTCAGCTGGAGGATAGAAACCCAGAGTGGCTACAGGCAAAGGGAGCACCCTAGCGGGAGATGGGACCCTAGAGCCAAGGACAAAGTACCCTGCTTGCCTCCCCATGTTGCTCTCCCTAGGCCCGCAGCTCCAGGTTTCTCTCTCCCCATCTCTTCTCTGTTCTCCCCTCCCTGACCCCGCCTCTATCTCCCCTTCTGCCCGCCCCCTACCAGACTGTTTCCTGCCACCGCGAGAGGGCGCCGAGGCGCCACGGTCATCGCAGATTCGTCAGCCAGGTGGGGCTTGGGCGCCTGGCTGGGCGGGGTTGGCCCCAGGGCACCCATGGGCCTCTGGACGGCTGGGCTGACTTAGCCTGCCCAGAGCTTGAGTCAGGTCTCAAGGGCTGAGGGTGGCGCAGTGACACCCCCTTTCCCTCCAACAACCTTAAGGAGGAAGGGGCTTTAGAGGGGGAAGGACCTGAATTTGCATCCCAACCCTCAAGATGGCTCTGGGTGCCACCTGGGACAAGTTACCTCACTTCCCTAACCTACAAACGTCTCTTCTTTAAAGTGGGAGCCACCAGCCCCACCTCAGATGCCTGCTTTGAGGACTGGATGGAAAAAAAATACAGGAATTGATTGCACCGTAGGCATTCTATGGACATTTTCCTTTGCCCTAGGAGGTCAAGAAGTCAGTCAGCCTAATGTGCTGGGGGCTCTGCTAGGCCCCGAAGGACAAGGTGGACGCGGGGCTTAGCATCCTGATCCTCAACCTAGCAGGAATGAAACTGTTGTACATAAGTGAAAAATTATTTTTAAATTAATTGCAAATTCTTAAGTAAATGTAAACGTGTGAAATGTGCTGCAGAAAAGTTCTGGGTGTCATGGAGTGCAGATTAGGAGACCCTGACTGAATCTGACATTCAAGCTGAGGTTCAAGGGTGAAACAGTTCAGCCTCTCCCAAGGAAGGCAGGAGGGAGGGGCTTCCAGGCAGAGGGAGGCAGAAGCAAAGCCCCAGGGAGGGGGAGCGGGATGTACTCTGGTCCCCAAGGGCATGAGACAAACTGGGGAGTGGGTAGGGGCGGGGCTGCCTGGAGGGTACAGGAGCAGAGCGCAATATACAAGGCCCAGCTGCCTTTTTGTGAGAGATGGAGGAGGCGTTTTCAAAGTGATGACAACGTTTCTGAACAGGAAAGTGGGTCTTTTCTTCTTCCCCAACAGTCTAAAAATAAAGCAGGCATCAAGAGAACATTCCGGTGCTGCCACCACAACATTGGGGCTCAAATGCAGACAGGAGGGCCTAAGCAGACTTGGAGACTGAGCTGGCCTCGGGCGCCCAGGGGGTGGACTGAGAGCCAGGGCCCTGGATCTCCGGCACTATTGCCTAGGCTGCAGCTTGGGGCCTCAGTCTACTCATTTGTGAAACAGGGAAGAGCTGGTCCTGACCACCTCCCAGGGACCCTGTAAAAAGCTGCTCTTAACTCCACACTTAATATGTGGGCTTCATATTAAGCTGGTCTTTCTGCATCCATTGCCAGGGAGACAAAGGTTTAATTGACCCCTGCTGGGAGTGGGGGGAGCTGGTGTAGGTGTTCAGAAGTGGAAGTTGTGTTTCCAGCATTGGAAAACTCTGGCTGGAGAAACAAAACTTGCATGTGACATAATTATGTGATTGTCATATTGAAAAGCAAAACTTGTCTGGAGACTTCCCTCCCTCCCTCCTTATCTCTAACTAACTACCCATCAGCATTTTCAGGGGCTTACTGTGCTCTGAAGGACCCCACCTGCATCAATTCTCTTAATTCTGGCCACACATGCGGGCGGTAGGTATTCTTGTCCCCATTTTTCTGATGAAGAAATTGAGTTCAGAAAAGTGACTTTTCCAAGGTCATATAGCAACTCAATGTCAGGTCTAGAATTAGACCCCAC